>DWET01000039.1:0-10389 GCA_018247135.1 Paramimus stigma | reverse complement strand
GTCCCCTATCCGATAAAGAGTGCCGAGAGTTTTTTTCCGCCGGCTTTTTTCTCTTTACCCGCATATTCTAATCCGATGGCATCAGGTAAAGCCGATGAATTTTGTAATATTATGACGTTCATCAAATGTATCACGTGTACCTAACGATGAAATAAATGATTGAATTTTTTGAATTTTGAATTGGTCTGATCCCTCCTCACGGAGCTATAGGGGATCGACGGGATACGCAAGCCCCCCTACCTCGACAAGGTTGCGGCCCCAAGCTGAAGCGCGCGTGGTCGCGTGTTTAGTTAGAATTGTAACAGATTACGCTATTCAGGAAACGCAGTCGGTAGTTAGATGGGTGACCGCATTATTACTCATTTGTTGGAATATCTTTCAGAATTTATACCAAGATAATTAATAGTCAACAAATAAACGATAGCTATAATTAATAGTCAACAAAATAATTAATAATTAATTTTATTACTTACAGGAATTAGCCGTACCTTTGTACAGATAATCAAAATGTGTTCTTTCCTGTATATCGTGTGTGTGTGTGTACATAAATTATTAAACAAATTTACAAAAGACTAAAAGCGGCCTTATCTATACCGTTATACTGTTATGTAAATATAATAGCTGTTAATAAAATCCTTGTTACTGAGGATCTATACCGTTATGTAAATAGAATAGCTATTAATAAAATCCTTGTTACTGCGGCCTATCACGATATCAAGGGTTACTTAATTAAGAGAGCGTGGGATTGAGCCTACATTTTGTCAGACTACGTCGATACCCTTATTAAAATAATTGGGTGGTAAAAAAGGTTTTAAATTTGGCAAATTAAAATACTTGAATAAAAGCAGACAACAATATGGGTGAGTATGTTGACGTGTACTATTAGTTACCAATCTGTTAATTTTCCGGCTACTACTGTACTGTATAAAATCCTTGAAGTCCAAAATGTTGAAAGGTGAAGTATTTTGCTACCGGCTTTTTTCTCTTGGTGAACACATTCTGATTTGAAGGTAGCTGAAGTTGACAAAAAAAATTATATTTGTAATAATATAACGTTAATCAAGTGTTTCTAAATGACAGATTTTTTTTATTAAGTGCACACACAAGTACACATACACGCACTCACGCTCACACAAACACCCACACATTCTTACACGCACACACATAGGTATACTTACATTAATTTTTATTTTATTTTTTTTATTATTTTTTTATATTTTATTTATTTATTTATTTATTTATTTATTTATTTATTTATTTTTTATTCATATACACATTTCTTTGTTTTTGTTTTGTCGGCTACAAAGCATATTGGCCACTGCAAGCCGGATCTCTCCTCATATCTGAGGAAGAATAAAGCATACTCCACCGTCGGCAGGCCTCGTATCTGAGGAAGCGTAGAGCATATACTCCACCGGCGGCTACGCTGCTCCAAGGGCGGCAAGAGCGGTTAGTGGCAAACCCTGAAGATATGTTGCCACAAGCGGTCACCCGCCCATCGACTACGATTGTAGCTCGCCACGGGACCACGAGAGCTTCACTTTTGTTTTAATTAGCTTTAATTCTTTTTTTATGAAATTTATATTAGTCAAATAAGTTGTATCGGACACACATTCTTCTAATTTTGGTGTGAGCGTGAATGGCTCTAACGGAAAATCACAGATACAGTAGTCGTTTACTCTCGTCGTTTACTCTCTTCGTTTATTCTCTTCGTTTAGTCGTTTACTCTTTCATTAACTCTAATAATAAAAAAAATGTTCTTGATATTTATTTCCGCACATCAAATGAAATTGTTAATTAATTTTGACAGTTGATATCCGAGTGCGGACATCCCGTTAATTAATTATTACACTCCAAATGTCAACACCATTGATATTCGAAATTCAAATTGTACGGTCATGTTTATAGGTTATTATTGTAACTAGCAGAGGGTGGTATTTCAAGTAATTTGGTTTATAATACAAAGTAACGGCTTCTTTTATTACTAGACATACTCAGAAAACATTTTTTTTAATTCATGAGTAGATAACAATTCAATGTTGACGTTGTGATTTGTAATTGTACTCATCGTCACCCCTGAGCCCTCCCATATTAAAGAAGATTTTTTTATATCACAAAGGTAGCAAACGGGTATGGTATTAAATAGTCGCTGACGCCCATAGACACCCTCACACAAACTCGCATAAAACCTGTCCATGCGAGATTGTAGGAAGGTGCGTTGCTACCCCTGAGGTCTAAGATGCAATGCCTCTTAGTCCCGTTGACCGCATTCTGCCCCTTTTGACACAAAACATTGCTGCTGCTTATGGAAGAAATATGGGAGTTTGTGGGGGTTGTCTATGGGCGGCAGCGACCATTTAACACCAGATGGCCTGCATGCCCGTTTGCTATCTTTATGGCATAAAAAAAATATAGTATACACATTAACGAACCTATAAGCATTTGGGGTCCTGGGGCATTAAATAGTAATCCTATCTTTCGCTCGTGTTTGCTCTTTAGCGGCAAAACAAAGTTTAAAGAAATTAAAAGGGAAAGAAAAACACAAAGTGATTACGTCACATTTTATTTATTAGTAGTAATATTGTGTTACCATATCAACATTTAACATCAAACACATGCATATATGTAAGTATGATAATATGTCAAATCGTAAAACAGGACGACACACTAAAATAATATGTTTCCATTACATTAGTTAGATTTATATTTTATAAACTTATGATACTATTCGAAATATGGTATATGAAATTTGCATGCCAAATTTGGCTAAATGTATGGACAATAATATTATTTAACAACTTAACTGGACTACATTTAATGTGCAAATAAATTAATTTGAATTTGAATATGAATTTGAAAGTTTATTGAATTGTTATTCCCGGATGCAATACCGCGCAACATTGGTCTTATAACACAAATATAACATGCAAATCATATTCGATACACATATTCGACTTTAATTTTTAATCTTAACTAATAATAAAAATAAATTGTGTTGAACAAATTTATATGCGCTTTAGCTGTTCAATAATTTAGGCCCATCATAATTCAATCACCAATCGGTATGTCATACCATTTCGTTATCATAGAAAGCTTCCGATTCTGTGCAAATTTATATCAGAATTTCGAATTTTACGCCGATGTTTATAGCCAATATCGTCTTAGAGACGTTTGTAAATCAGTCTTGCATTGTACATAGCAAATAGCTTTCAGCAACCATTAACATAACGGACATACGCAGTGGTGACATTTCTATAAAATATACCTAAGAATTAAGTAACGGAATAGTAACGCTTATGATTGCCAACAATGCACAAGACATGAGACTGTGAACTCAGCCTTTAAATGCTTTATCATCGCTGTGTTAGTTTCCAAACTATTCCTATACATAGCGTATTATATATGTGTGCGTATCAGTGCATAAATTTTAACAACCACGCCATTTTGGATCTGACAGACAGGCTATTTAAAAACAACGAATAAGTTTCAAACTAAAGGCAAATTATAACTGTTAAAGTCGCAAGTTATAACTGTTCAAATTTTTTTAACCTACTTGGAATAAACAATAAACCTAGTACCTAAAATAATAGTACAAAAAATAATAAGGAACTAACTAAACCGAAAAAACTCCACTTTCATTTCGATAGAGAACACCGTCTACGAATAAACATATACTAACTCACTCGATCGCTCGAGTCGTTCTCGACATAATCAGTTCAGACATGCATTTAAAAATTCAGTGTGTTGTATATGAAGTCTTCTAGAAACAGTCTTGGTCTCTTACTCCTGTGTACTCTGTTTACTCGCAGACAGTGTAATGGCAGGTATGATGGTGAAGTATACGATGTAAATACCCACACTATAATCATGGTCACACACTGTATTTAATCGCTTACATCTAAGGATACTAATACATACATATCTTATGAATTACATTCGTTCTAATTCGGGTACAGAATCCGAGCAAAATAGTGATGTGTGCAATCATTCGATACTTAAATGTTCTCATGACGTAGCAAAATAAGGTAATAATATAGAATTTATTGAATTTATGACGTTATTCGATGACTATGCATTTTTAATTACTGTGCACTTTAGTCGGTTCCCACAAATTGAAAACCGTATCTCGTATTGCGTTCATATTTTAATTGCTTTTGGCGGATTAAAATTTGTACGCGGGCGGACTTTTTAGTGTATGTAATACTATATGTAATAAAGATTTAGCGTAAACGAAATATTTACGTTTCAATAAATATGTAAATGTGCTCTTAACAAGTTGAAATGATCATACATTATTTTACTTAGCCGCGTATATGAGAGCTTTAGGAGACTTTATATGTATATAAACTCTCCTAAAGATTTAGAGACAATGGATACAAACATGTATTTGTATCTTGTCACCAAACCTTTGGCTCGGTGGACACAAGAATCGTGACTTTTGTAAAAGCGTTTATGATCACGGCTTTTTGTCAATGCTACGGCTTCTTACTTGAACAAGTAGTATGTATATGTTTACGTTGGTTTATATGAAATGCGGAAAGGAAGTGTAGCCGGCTTTTCGCTCGCTACATTTAAACACCTATTTTTACCCTAGTTCAATACATTTATAATAATAAATTTAACTTCATAGATATCTCTTCACAAAATGAAATATCAAACTCTATATACCTGTAGGTATGATTTGCCACAAATGACTCCCTCTCCAAAAAGCTACATATTTTGTTAAGAAACACGTTACGTTACGCGCAAGCAGAATTCGTAATAGAATTTATGTAGGTTTTAATTAGAATTTATAAAGATATAAAGCTAATAAAATAAACCTAACGCTAATAAAGTAAACAACACATATGAGCTTAGACCAGGGCTTCCCAACCTTATGTCCAGTGTACAAATAATAGTTCAACCTCCCCAACCCTGAAAATAAATACGAACAAATACACATTATCCAAAAGACTTTAATTTAAAGAGACACATCAATGTTACACTGAAACTAATATTTTAACAAAAAAAATGACATTTCAGTGTAAATGACACTTAAATGTCAAAATTTTCACGAGTTGTGGGATTAAATATAAAATGCGTCCATTACGTTAGCTAAAATATTATAACACTATATTATATTATCTGATTAACGAATACTATAACACTATAGTAATTATAATGTCTCTTTTTTTTCCTTTCAAAAGTGCCAACGCTTTTTGGCCCTATTGACAGGTCTCTACACTCACCTCGAAAGGCGTGCCCCACTGGTTGAAACTCCTGGCTTAAACGAAGAACCATTACTATTTCGTTGAGTGTTATTTAGTCGATAGCTTGTTGGAAATCGGGAAACCTTACAACACATTTAAATCCTAATTAAACATCAAAAGCAGCGTAGTAATGTAACTTAAAAAAGTTTTGCTTATCTTAACTAACATGTTGTATACATATTCATTTAACCTTACAGCTAACATTGATATTCACGTCACAAACAGCCTAGATCGTAACACATATATATTGATAAATAAATGTTTGTAAAGTCAGAACATACCTTTAATATTTGTCTCCAGCTAGTTAGTTAATAAAAATAAAGGTCCCTACACATAACAATTTAACCATCGACTTGTGCATTTTATCGCACATCTACATGGTAGTGTAAATTAAAAGTCAAACTATGTGAACTGCTGTTCAAAATAATTCATAAATGTTGTACAGACGCAACAAGTGTTGTAGTCAACATATTAGCAAATACATACTGTATAAAGCAAACGTTTGACCATTTTAAAAATAAGTATCAAATTTTCGCTATAAATAATCTAAATCTGGAAGAAAACAGCTTTATTTTGTTCTATCGTAATATGTTTAAAAAAATCAAGACAAAACTGTCATGTAACATTGACTTAACTCTAATGGAATAACTCCTATTATTATATAACACCAATAAAAGTCCAATAAAATCCGCTACCACAACAAATATTAACACATAACTACTAACACCACATAACTAGTTCGTCCCTTCTGGGGAATTAGTAGACAAGGAATCCACGTTGGATGATCTGTCGCGACTGTACTTCTGAATGTATTCGTTCAGCTGCAACATTTGTTTTACGAAGTTATCGTCGGTTACCACATTGTACACTTTCTGCAACACTCTAACCAGTTCACCATCCTCGAAGCCCAGTATCGAGTTGACAAGCGCGAGGTCCTTTTGCAACGGCTCGGGAACTACCTGCTTTAAAATACCACGACAATTTAACTGTCAGCTCGTAACACGTAAGAAAAAAGTTACATAAATTGAGAAATATGACAGAATATATTTCCGCTTTATAGCATGTATGTTAATAGTAACTTAAAATAAATGGACAAAGTAAATGTGAAAATGAAACTGACGAACGTCAAGTTGAATACGAAACTATAGAAGATAAACATTGCTTTGACACTTAATGGTTTGAAGCGCCCGGGAAATGAAGGGAGGCATCGCCATTCACAAGACGCTCCGAAGGATATGAGATGACAGGTTACGTCAACATCGGAACATGTGTATCACTATTCGGAAGCGGCAAACATTTGAAAGGGAAATTTTTGTAACTACCTCAAATATAGAATATAGAATTTTCGCTAAAGCATGAGATAATAATAATTATAAAAATACAAGCAATAATTATTATTGCTTGTATTTTTTTGTGTCGTTTTATTTTCATTATTTCTAAGTTGCCAAACAATATTTATTTGGTACAGTAAGCAATATAGATATTTATTTACAGATGCCTATTTTGACCATCATATTTTATATCACCAAACATCACGTCACAGAAGAAAAACACATCGCAAATGCAAATTTTTGCTTTTGTTCGCAGCTGTTGAAAATATTTGTATTTTAAAACACTTCGTTACAAATTTTGCTTTCACTGTTTTAACATTTCGCTCGCACTAAGACACAGTAACAATCTAGTATAACTATTTGCTGTGTTCAGATGTTCTACAATAATATTTATTCAGGTCACAAAACTGTAGAACCGCAAACAAATTTAGCATTGCCTAAAATAGTAACAGAATTAGCAGTAGCTAAAGCGTCGCCAGAACACATTCTCGGGAGCCACATAGCGCCACTTTAAATATACTACCTTCGATTGATTTTTAATTAACACAGCGCCAGAGGAGTAAGACTCACCGAAAATAATCAACATCCAATTGAAACTGAGCCGAATCGACTTGACGTTGACAAAGAGAAAGCCCGGGATTGTTCGCGCCCGTCTTTTTTCTTTAAACTGTCTGTGATGCTTCCTCGAGTGCATTCAGGCGACGTAGCTAACGAAATTGACAGACAATGTCGTTATCGCTCATGTGATTTTCAAATGGAATATGGGGACCTATTTGTGACTAGCTCCCCATATTACATTTGAAAATCACATGAGCGATATCATACATATCGAAGTGCACGTGCTCGCGTGGTGAGTTACAATCGTAACAGATCGCGCAATTTTAAGTCGTAGACTTGGTATTGCGTGCACATGTATTATATTCATAACCAGGTCTGGTGAGTGCAGATTACAATTTGTGCTTTCATACAATGCAGCTCTAATAACATTGAAGTAATTGATGTTAATGTTAGTTGCAGATGGTTAGCTATACTATTGCTACTATTTAGATGCTTTGATACCGATAGTACAATGCAAATGGTACAATACAAATGGTATACAAGTAACTCAAGAGCGAGGCCCCACTGTTGCGTTGCGTCACGTCTCGCTCGCTCCGAAGCTTCGACTCACCCCCTCCCTCTGCTCCATGAACGCAACGGAGCAGTGGGGCCGCGCGTTTTGTCGCAAATAAATAATCTAAATAAATAATTTATCAGTATAATAAGTTCAGGTATATTAAACTACTAACATTTTAATAGAGTAGAGGAATGTGGGTATGTATGTATTAAATGATCACAATCCTTCCGAACGTACATTTTGTCAATGGCGTGATAGTATAAAAGCGCTTGTATGGGTAGCTGTTCTATATTACATCACTCGACAGTGTTTGTAGTCGGGTTGAAAGATCGGATAAATACTCCTGGTACTTTAACGCCCCAGAGTTCTCGACAACTCGTTAAAAATCCAATATTTCGCCGTGACATTGCAAAATATTGTATGCTTATGTTCGTTCTTTATTCGAATCTTGTACGTTGTATTTATATTTCTTCACGCTATTCTGTACTATTTGTGTTCTTAAAAACAATTTGACAAAACTCCCTCTAGCAAAGTGCGAGTCGACAGATCTGACAGATTCAGTCAGAAGTGACATTCACTTCTGAGTAGTTTATTGAAGAGAAGGAAATCTTTATAAAGTGTCTGATACTTCTGATAAAGTGTCATACTCGCCTTAATACATAATCCACACGTGGGCAGTGTGACTGATCACGAACTAACTCCACTCATGTGAGAAAACTACTGCACGCTTGGATATTTGATAGATCACGGACTAACTCTCTCATATGAGAGGAGTACTCTACATCTTAATGCTGTGATTGATCATGGACTTCCTATATGAGGACTACGCCACAATTTAGCAGCGTGATTGATCATGAAGAAATTCCTCTCATATGAGAGACTACAAGACCACACTTAAAAACTATGATTGATCATCGTCTAACTTCTTTTATATGAGGACTACAGCACACTTGAGCAGTGTAATTGATCAAGGAAAAACTCCACTCATATGAGAGGTAGGCAGCGGAATTGATTATACTAACTCTGCCCTAGTTGAACAGCCATGAGTAACTGAGGATGACCAGCATATGCTTGTTAGTTATTTCATAGATGTGTTGTAGTTGCAACACCCAAGATTCCCTTCCTTACATAACACAGAGTGTTATACAGTCTTCATTCACAAAGACGTTTCTGCAAGTTGCACACGGTAAGTACTGAGTATGGGGACTGTTAAATAATTAATAAACAACAAACTAGGTCGCTCGGCCCGATAAATCGATAGCATATTGGCTAGTTTGCATAAGCTTGCACAGTGAAATAAGTGAAAAAACATTCATAGTATTTTTTGGTTTGTTTCAGTTCGAAATTTTTATGGAATCTGTACACTTTATGGTAATCTGTTGGTTTAACGAATCTATTGTAGTGTATGCCAGTCCAAACCATAACCTACTACATATTTCGTATACATTCCAAATAAATTCCTGATTTATATATATGTCAACCTTTCGCAATCAATTTGTGTCATGTCGTTTTCCTACAAAGTTCAGATTATTGAGATGTTTAGTCAAAGTTTGTACCAAATATGCTATCGTGGTTCTAAACAGAATTATGGAGATACGTCTTCGATAGTTTACCATGCTGACCAAGTTAGGCTTCCAACACAATTATCAAGTTTGTCGTGGCAAACATTTTGGGATAGAAAAAAATTACAAACGCTCACGATGTTATTAAGGATTACTTCAAAGATGTGAAAGTTTGGGATCGAACCTACAAATGGTCAGGCTATCTTTGTACACTATGTAATATTATTATATCTAGCCAAGAAAACTCAAACTGTAAAGAGATAGCAGTGGCAGGATATTGACACACACGATCAGCTCATTACGTCTCATGTGCTCTCTATCTAGCCGTTGCTACACTGTGTCAATATCCTTGTCCGTGTCAAAATTCACGGCGCAGCCATCCGTGAAGTGCCATAATAATATACCGGAATCTACAGCTATATATTACTTTCATATGCGATATTTTTATTGAATTATATATTCCAAGAGGAAAAAGTAGAATTTCATGGTTCGATTGCACGGAACTATTTCTATTCCAGAAAAATCGCAGTGAAATGAATTGGACTCGGAGAATATTTTATGCGTTCACTTTTTAATTCTTATGTTGTGCATAGGTTTTAAAGCTTGGAGCACATGCACATACGAGTATATACAAAAGCTTGAACTGGACTCTATAATAGTTCTTAAGATTAACGTGATATACCTAGCGAATTTTTTACTGAAAAAGTAGAAAACGTGAACTGTCCGGTTGTAGATTGTAAATTGTAGAATAATATTCCCTCTTAAATTTTTGATTTGGCCCGTTAGATTAGTGCCTTCAAAAAAGATGCGCTTGCGCACACATCCGCGACTCCACCAGCGATGTCCGGCCAGGCCAGACCCGCCTCGGGGGCTATTAACCCACACCGGTGGGGACGTGCCGAACACTAGTAGGGGAGCCCACGATGCTAAATCTGGATTTACTCCTACACCGGACCTAGGGTAGCGAAGCTTAGATGATGAGAAGAAAAAAATGTCGTATCATACATACCGTTTCATCGATGGGAGGAGCGTAAATGTAAAAAAAACAATTACATAGACATACTCGAGCGTGTCAGATAATGATATTATCCATGTCCTACGTATTTTTAAAAATGTACATATGTTAATCTGAT
>DWET01000038.1:0-10390 GCA_018247135.1 Paramimus stigma | reverse complement strand
TTTCCTAATCGCGCTGGACCTATTTTTCGATACAAGAAAAGATACGTGTCAAATATATCTTATCCCTTATAATTTACTACAAACCACTTTGCAGCTTTACGAGGGTCACTTTTAATTCGTCGTTTTATCTAAAACCCTCCACCGAGCAGGTAAAATTTTCTTAATGTAGGTATTGGACATTGAAACACTAAATAAGGAAAACCAAATATTGAGAAAATGAATGGAATCACATCCCAAACAAATATTCACAACAGTTTATTACATTTTAATTGAGAATATTGTGCCTAACACCCGATTTTGGAGATTAGAATAGCCAGTTACATGAAACCTTAATTTGGCCTATTGTCGATTGCAACGGGAAGACGCTAATGTTCGAATACGTCAAAAAGTATGAAACAAGACTATACTGAATTTGAACATAAAGGATTTGTTACAAACAAACTTAAACATTTGAATGCTAGCTTGCTTTTAAACACGCTTTTATTAGCTTGGGATGTCTGTATCTATGTATGTATGTACATACGTATGAATATACATATGTAACGGAAACTTAGGCATGTCGAATTAATTTGAAACTTTGCAATCTTATCAAGGACCTATGACAATGCAATATTATGAAAAAAAAGAAAAATAAATAATGGTTTAAGAAAACTAAAAAAACACGCTTTTATAAAATACCAACTAAAAAGTTTAAAATAAATTTAAATGTTGCAATGTAAAAAAAAGCGTGGGGTGCTTTTCATGTGATCTATTGTTACCTCATTGTCACCAAGCACCCCGCGTCTTTTTTTATATTGCAACATTTTAATTTATTTTAAACTTTTTAGATGGTATTTTATCAAAGTATGTTTTTTTTAGTTTTTTTAAACTATTATTTAACATCTTATTAAAACTGCCACAAGATCCAAAATGTTGCAAGACTTAAACGTGGACATTCAAAATAGTGTTAACGAGGTTCCTCAGCAAATAATTGGCGGAGTTGTTTATCTGTAATCATTTGTACCGAATCTGACTATAGTGGAACTTTATAACAATGGAACATCGTGTTCATTGACAGTAGCGATGGTAGACGGTGATAACACCAAATACATTATACACTCTCTTAGCGAAATAGATATTATTTTTTATGAAAAAGAGCAATTTAAAACTTATTATAAAGGATATTATAAAGTACATTAGACAAGTCACCATGTTAATCAATAATCTCTGGGGTTAGAACAAGTTCTCCAGACAAGGGTGGGATACATGACAAGGGTCTCCGTTAAGGTTTTGAACGATTGATGATTGATATAACTTACATCAACCCCGTTGGGGTTGACTCTCGTAGCAACCTAAAGAATAACGTAAAAAATACGCAATTATTGTTATTTATTGTAAGTTCCTACAAAAATTAAATAAACAAGATGGTCTTCATTCCTACTAAGGAATAACTTTAAAAGCATACGAATTTCATTCCCTACTAAGGTATAATTTAAAAAGCGTACGACCGTAATAATTTTTCTGTTGTCAACAGGTCACAGCCGCTCATAGAAACCTTTTTAAAACCTCGTGTAAGACCGATGTCTCTTGCGAAGCTGTACGAAGACATTGCTACCCCTAATTCTTACGCAGGAATGTTTCTTTACTCGTCTGCCGTATTTTAAACACTTTTAAACCAAAACGCAACATAGCCGCGATGACACATAGTACATAGTACGAGTACGTAGACGAACCTGGAACCATCTTAAATATAACTTATTACTTCAGATATTCTAAGACGTAATAATGTGGTATAAATGCAGTATGCTGCTGTTTAAAATTTAGAAGATTTCTAAAATTATGCTAGTATATCGATTCTTCGATCTTGATGTTAACACACAATGGACACCAAAATTATTGGGACACCGATTATATCAGTAAATGATTCTACCTTATTCTTGCCACACAATCGAATTCTTCGGTATTAGAGATTTAGTGAAATTTATATAATAGGTGATAGGAAAGTATAAAATGGATAATAACACTTGGTTAAGCCAACAGTTCGCTAGTACATCCAGTCGGCGACGGTTCATCCGAATCATTTGAAGATATATACAATGGTAATACTTTTAAAAGAAATCCACTTATCACTATCAATATTTGTTTCTTTGTCGTCTGTAGGATAAAGGATAAATCTGACCCAGGCTCGCCGATGTTAAGCCTCTAGACGTCCGTCCTAACTGAGGCTGGAAGAGGGTGCCTGTGTGCAGCAGTGACCCTTTAACACCAAGTGGCGTGCGCGCTTGAAGGTGGTAGAATAGGTGCAGCAATGGTGTTAATGTAAATACCGCCGCCGCTCTAATTCTGCTGTGAAGAAGCAGCAATGTTGTGTTTCGTTACGAATGGTACAGCATGTGGACAATCAACGGGACAAAGAGGCATTCCATCCATCATTATGTGTAGCAACGCACACTCCTACAGTCTCGCATGAACATGTTCTACGCGAGTTTGTGGATGAGTGTCTTTGCGACGAATTAACACCAGATGGCTTGACCGTTTATTACCTCGTTAAAAAACGCTCGTTTGCTACTTCATCTAAATGAAAACAAAGAACTTATATAATACTATTCGACAAATATCCTTTATTCAATTAAATTACTTATATTAGAAGCACGTCAGTAAATTAAATTCGAGTATTTTCAGATGCTATTGTTCTTCCTTATCGTGGGTATCAACACAGCAGTTATCGTCGATAAAACTGATGGAGCCCAGAAAGATTCTTATGAGTTTGATAAATCTGATGGATGGCATATTTTTAAAACATATCATCCCCCTGGTGCCCGTTCAGCGGTAAAATATGAGACTTTTGTAAGTATAAGAACACTTTAATACCTAATACATATGCTATAAATAAAAATAATAATAAAAAATAATCGTTTCGATTGAAAGTAATCGTTAGCTTATTACTAATATTAATATAAGCTTCATACAATAAATCATACATTTCTTTAAATAATATATCGAGCCAAATACAATTGATTTTGTTTAACGTTCATAATAGTGTCTATTTTTTTTATTTTCGAGTTTTTAGCAGTTTCTGGCCAAAACAAACATTTTTTACATAATTACTTATAATAATGCAAAGCGTTAATAGTAAACTTGTAATACTTTTCAGGCTTATCCCAAATATGAGTTTGAGTACGCAGTATCAGACAAACATACAGGCGATCATAAACATCACTTTGAAAGCCGCGACGGTGACAGAGTGCGGGGTGAATACGGCCTCGTGGAAGCTGACGGCTCTTTGCGGAAGGTGGAATATAAAGCTGATGATTTCAACGGGTACATATTAATATATCTTATGTATCAATATTGTCAAGTTAGGAAGGTAGTATTTGTACCTGGCTCCGCTGCAAAATCACCATCGCTATATCTATTGTTGCCGTGAAGCGATTTTGTAACCAAGCTTGAGGTTTTACAATAAAGTGTTAATAAATAAATTTTGTGGCTTGATCACCTAACACTATTCTACATTGTCGCTCACACTTAAAAAATTAACTCCACATGTACATGTATATTTACAGCAAGCAACTAAACTATTATCTGTTTTCAGATTTAACGCCGTCGTAACTAAAACGATCAGTAAACATGGCAACACAGCATATTCTGTTATTGGACACACTAGACAGTTCCTACCTATTGGTCACGGAGTGAAAATCAACCACTTCTTCCCCAGCAAAGACCACCGTTTCCAAGATTCGTTAAAAATTAACCACGACGCCATTCTAAGTAAGCCCGTACAAGAAGCTGTAGTGGAGTCCTCAGCTGTTAGGTCTGAAGAAAGCCAACCTGATACTGAAATTGAAGCGAAATCCGTTTCGGAATCTGTCCTTCCACTACAGCCAATTGTTGAAGATCAGCCTATAAAAACGGACTCAAACATAATCAAAATGGAAGCGATAGAAGGCCCCTCATACAAAGTTTTACCTGTTATGACAATGCATGAAAAGACACCAAATATTGACGGTGAACATATTGAGGCCTTACCTCTAAGCGAAAAATCCACCACACTGCCTCCCAGTGCCAATAACCAAACGAAAGAAGAACAAGGTCATAAGGAGGAACCTCAATCAGACTCTGAGGTAGCCTCATCTTACTATCATTCCAAAGTTTACTATGTAGGCTTTTAATAATAACAACTTTAATAATTATATTAAATAGCATAATGTTAAAAATATTTAAGTTATTTTACAAGTAGCGTAAGGTTAAAGTCATGTCATATTCAATGCTTTGTTGTTAATAAATCATTAAAGTTTTTGTGCATAGTTTCATCTTTCATTAGCATACAAATCGATATATTTCTGTCATTAATACTGTAGTATAAGTAAATGGATACAAGATGTCGCTAGGTGTGCTTAACTGTAGTACTGACGCGTATAAGAAGTGGTATTCAGATTGCGTTTATTTTCTTTATAAGATAGAAGTAGCACGGAACGGGCATGAAGGTCATTTGCTGTTAAATGGTCACTACCGCCTATCATTGTGAGAGTGAAGATGTGAGAGAGTGGGCGAGATTATGACCATTTGATTAGGCGTTAAATGGTCACACTCTCGCTCTAAACTCGCAATGTACTGGTGACAAATGTGAGACAGTATGTTAACCTACCCTAAGTTGCTGATGCTTAAGATTGAATGCCTCTTTGTCCCATGAACAAAGTACGTATTAGATATAAGTATTAGATATTCTCACCCAATACCAAAAACAGCTTACAGCATAGGTACTAACTTAGATGATTTTATTGATTTTTTTCATTTCAATAAAGTCAAAAATGAGTATTATTAGGTAAGTGGTTACTGCGAAGCATTGACACCTTACTACAAGGTACTTCATATAGAACTTTGATCCGTTCTATATGAAGCTGGAAAACGGGTTTGTATCCTTAAAACCTAAGATAGATTAGGAGACAATATTTTTTATGTTATATATCTAGCACGGGCATGCACCTCATCTGGTATTGAATGGTCACTGCTGCTGGTTACACTTACTTTCCCACAAATTTGCGTAGGACCTGTAAATGCGAAATTATTCGTTGCTACCGCAGAAGACCGTATACTGCCCTCTTCGGCACGAAACACAGCATTGTTACTTAACTGCTTCACGGAAGAAATAGGCGAGGCGACATGCGAGCCATACAATAACATAACATAATAATAATAAAATATAATAATAGTTAATGACAAGACAATGTTATCAATTTGTGCTTTAAATGGGCAGTTTTATACGGTAATTACTCATAAAAGGTACAAGATAATATATTAGTATATAAGTTAATTTATTAACATGATTAAAATTATTGATAAAATTATTTTAATTGTGTTAATACATTTATTAACATGATTAAAATAATTGATAGAATTATTTTAATCATGTTGATAAATTAACCTTCATTAGATAAAACCACTCATGAAAAGCAATCAAAGAATATTAGTTCGGGTTACGTATTAATTTTACTTACGTACGTATTTGAGACTCTATCTATGTACATAAAAATGCTATGTTGGTTGGTGTTTTTTTTTTGTTATCGTCAGGAAAACTCAGACCGAGTGCCTACCGCCACAAGGCCGATAGTAGGTTATGTCGGGCTCCAACCGACTAAAAACCTGACGGTGTTTCTTCGCGCTTCGGCGGCCCGTGTCGTTTACCGCCACTAGTCTCCGGAGGCCTCCAAACACCGTCAGTGGAGTGAAACTGACAGGTCGAGGCCTCCATCCTTAGGGAAAGGTCTCCAGACTCCGACGGCCGGCTCCACCGACGGGTCGAGTCCACCAACCCGGGCGACCGCTATTGGTATAGCGGTCGCCCGCTATCGGGGATCGTCGGGATATAGGTACAAGCACCCCTACCTCGACAAGGTTGCGGCCACAGGGGGGTATCGATATACATTAACACAATTGCACTTATTGGCATAAATTCAAGTGGCGTAAGTTGATGACGTTTCAATATTTTGGACAAATACTTTATAATTAGTCAAAATTATTTCCAAACAGCGAACAAAGCGATGATGACTTCAGAGAATTTCAGGAGGAACAGTCACGATTTTTCCTTTCTCAATTAAATGTAAAAATATATGAAGACCGAAAAACCGTAGTTCGTTAAAAAGAAAAATCGTCAGTAATGAAATATTAAAGCATCACATTGTTCACCTTTGTTGCCTATCTAGAATCAAATCAGCAACGGATTTCAATATATCATAGATAATGTGAGAGTTTAACCTAAAATCCCTTAAACAGCGAACTGTGCCTTTGCGGGGTCCTTTACAGTTTCAAGTATTTCCATTATTATAAAGTGTGATTAACGTACACAAGTGCGTTGATTACGAAACTTGTAGCGCTTTATTCACCTTACGACGTATAATTTGATCTTACGTTTTAGTTGTAAAAGCCTTCTTGATGTCTGAAAATGTATTGTTGAAATAAATGAACGACTCTTAGTTATGAAACATCACACATTTAATCACCAAAGAACCATTGTTATAGCGTCTCATTAGAAGCTTAAAGAATCTCAATGAGTTAAAATCATAATAAGAATCTAGCATTATGATTAAAAAAAAATAAAAGTCAGTTGCACCTGTTTTAGGTTAGCTTTTGCAAATCTTACATATGTCTTGGATTAAATGTTTTACATACTAGTATGTCTAATTATACGTGTCAGATAAGTAATTAACTCTCATAATAAAGGAACACTTTATATGAAATCGGTTAAACTGGCCCTCAAGATTATGAATGTTAACATTATTTACACATACATACGTACCTCATAGTAAGAATATAAATAAATAATAATTTATAAATTTTTATTTAGGAGGGATTTAAATGTATCAACTGAAAAGCCTAAATGGCTGATTGAAATTTTTGTCCAATAAAAAATCGAGATTAAATGCATACTTATGGCAACAAATAGAAAAAAAAGATTATGTAGTTGCTAGTCCTTAGAATAACATCGATGTAGAGTAAGCATTATGTACAGTAATATAATTAATTTGATAGAGTTTTAGCTATTAAGAACATCACACGGTTATTAAAGAGCCTTAAAGGTTATAACAAAATGTTCATACTGTAATAGCCTTAGCTTAGCAATTAAATAAATAAGGTTTAATCTTAAGTACGACAGCACTTTTTGTAATAAATGTTTTGTTTAACAAAAGAATTGTCTTTCATTTTGTCACTTTATCCTTTGATCATTAGTTTTTAAATTTGAAAATAAAATCTTTACTCGTTGACAATGAACAATAACCTCAATAATGAATACCACACTGCCACTTATACTACCTAGAAATAAAATATGAAAACCGCCCCTTAGATGAAAGTAGGACAAAGGGCTGAACTTCGAACAATCTAATTTTAATGACATCAACAATTTAATCTGCTTTCTTAAATTAGACCACGCGAAATGATTCCTAACGCGCGCGTTAGCCCCTATTTGCTTCAAGGCTCGTAAACTATTCGAAAATTTCTTCATAAATGGAAATCCTCTTACGGCAATTATTTCGACAGGAACTGAGAAGGTGTTCCACTCAAATGTAAAGTATCTGCTCTTTCCATTCTTATCCATGAGTTGCGGCATTATAGACGACAAATGCGCAAGCTCGAGTCGACTGCACAAAACTGAAAAGTTTCTGTACACTGCTACATCTATTAACGCTTCCCTTATGTCAACCACATCAATCCATTTCTCGTTTATTATTTCATCAAATGGATCGTTTGAATTATAAAATAAATCATGCAGCTCTTCAGTGCCACCAAATTTTAAACCACTTGCAACTAGCTCTTCGATAGTATCAACTTGATCTTCTAATGTAGGATTGTATAATTCATCAATAAGTTTCGTTTGATATGCTGTTAGTAATAACATGCAATAAAGGTTAAGAAACACGAAAAATATTCTCAATTTCCCCGTCATTGGTCGAATGTACGCTACAAATCCCAAAGAGATAATGCAAGTATTTAAAAAACAGTGGTCGAATGATGTGTTGTACTGTAAATCGACACTATTTATACCAAAAAATTTCCATAAGAGTACACACAAAATGAATACAACTCCAATAGAGCACCAAACTGAAGTTCTAAATACAATAAGGGCTGTCCATGGAGGGGATAAGTCAGCTCGTGGCACCACCCAAGCATATGAATCACCTAGATACGAATAACTACACTCAAAATCTTCGTGAACGTCGAAATCTGGGTAGATACCGCCTATTAATATATGTCCCCGTTTCTCCACTAACGTATGCAATGCACCATTCCATCTTCCTTCTTGATATCTTTCGCCTCTATGCTTATGAAGGGTTCTGTACTTGACTGTAAAATTAAACGTGCTTAACATCTCGTTTACTAAAAGTTCTTCGATGTTGGGATCATCGTTAGCCCCACTGTAAAACGGTTGTCGTTCTATAGCAAGAATATTTAGTATACATTTTTGCATATCATTTGGTATTTTATCGGAAAACATAGGTTTGATTTTCTTTATTACACCACTTTCGCAAGTATTCTCTAATATCAGTCTGTTCTTAGCAGTTTCATTGACATATCCACAGTATCTTGGGGGATTATATGGTTTCCAACCGTACATATTCGCTTTCCAATATTCACCCACTTCTGGAACTATTACAATGACATTAATAATATTGTGCCTAAACAGGCAGCTTAAAATGTCCTCTACATATTCAATATTATTTATCTTAGAATAGCCGAAATTAATTAGAATTATTATAAATTTAGTGTATGAATTCCATCGCCGAGATCGAATGAATTGGCTAGTTAGGTACATGTACTCTTTAAAAGTACCTACAACTATTATGAAGTATTCAGCCACGGGAAGCCCTTCAAAAGGATCCTTAGGTACAGATACATCATGTGATCCTCCATTACAAGGCTTCACTCTGTCAATCAGTGCTATAATTTCAACGGAAAACTTTAAACTTTTATGTATTTTTTTCAGAACTTCTATTCTTATATTCACTATTGGGGGTTTATTATCATCTGTAATACCAAACATTATTAGCCCCGGTTTTTCAACATTGATTTCTATCAAACTAGTAATGCAGTCCGCATAGTGCTTGATTACAGATTGTCCATAAGGATTCACGTCAGCCTTTCCTTCATGCAAAAGCCATAACATTAGTATAAACAAACATTTAGTGCCACAAAATGCCATCCGATGTACAACATGGAACATTTCGCGTGACAGTTTAACTTTCGTGCGACAAGCGTTCAATTCTGTCATAACTATGGCATAAAAGTATAACCGCATAACGGTTAACGACTGCCCATAAAAATGTATAATTACTGATTTTAAATATATCGTTTTTTGTCATGCATTGTTTAATAATTATTTTTTTTCATTTCAAGGAAGGAGTAAGCGTTTATGCACGCGATATAGTGTTAGAAAGTTACTGCAGCCCATGTATATTTACATACAGCAACAATGTCCTACAGTCTCGCATGGAAAAATCCCATCAGAGTTTGTTGGAGGGTGTCTATTTAACACCAGATGGCCTGCATAAGTCTTCGCCGCGACCTTGTGACCGGTGGGAGCTCATGATGAAGGGCCTCGAATAGGTCCGAAACTGGTCGGGCTATCCCGAAAACAAACGTGAGGTAAGCCGGTATGGCAGTAATCAAATATAGAAATAGCAAACAAAGTAAAAAATAAAGTTAATTCACACCAACACAAACATTGAAGAAGTCACAAAAATAAATAAAAAAGTAAGCTGAATTAGTATGTCTCATGTTTTATATGCAAAAAATAAATTTCTATCCTAGTCTGGCATTTGAAGAACGCAGAAAAAATGCTTATTATACATATATTTTACAACTAGCTGTGCCCGCGATTTCGTCCGCATGAAATTTAAGAATACAGTAATTGCTCTTACGCATTATCGATATTAGAGTGGTAAGTTACTTCTTGTTACATCATTTATCTGCCAGTGAAGTCCCGTCAAATTCGGTTTAGCCGTTCCAGAGACTAGCCGAAACAAACACAAAGAGAAACAGAAAAAAGTAGCCTTAGTTACTCCTTAGTTACTATAACTGCCATCTACCGGTGACAATCCCTTTAAATTCAGTCCTGCCGTTCCAGTGATTAGCCGGAATAAACTGACAAAATTAAATCCTCCTCCAATCCGCATTAGAGCAGCGTGCTGGAATATGCTATAGGCTTCCTCAGATATGAGGAAAGACCCCGCTTGCAGTGGCCAAAGTGGGGTTGTAGCCAGACAAAGTAAAAAATTCGTTTTTTTGGGTATATGGTATTGGGTATATTATTTGAATTTGACATATGCATATACACGGTATATATGCATATGCCAAATTCAAATTCAAATGTAATCGTTTATTTCATCATTAGGTACACGTGATACACTTGATGAACGTC
>DWET01000037.1:0-10390 GCA_018247135.1 Paramimus stigma | reverse complement strand
TCTCGCATGGAAAAATCCCATAGGAGTTTGTGGGAGGGTGTCTATGGGCGGCAGCGACCATTTAACACCAGATGGCCGCATGCCCGTTTGCTACCTTTATGACATAAAAAAAAAATATTATCACTATACTTTTTTCTTTCGACGAGGTAGCAAACCAACCTTCAGGGCACTTGTTAAATAATATCTGTCACACATAGACCTCCTTAGGTGTCCCCTAGCAATACATAATAATATACAGCTGAGCACTAGACATCAATCCTGTGTGAGGTTCAAAGAGGGTATAAATAAGCGGTAGTTCGAATAGGCGGTAGTGATTATTTAACACCAGAAGGTCCGCGTACTTGTTTGCTACCTCATGTAAATACAAAAAATAACGCTGTTTATAATTTAAATTTTAAAACGAAATTTCCTTATTACTTAGCAATTGTTTTTACTGATCTATATACAAAGGGGTACAATGGCCTAGACAACCTATATTAAGATAATATTGTGGAGATCCATGTTTTTATTGCTTTATGTAACGGATAGAGTAGATACAAGGTTTACAGATTTTCAATTTGAAAATAAGTTATTGATTTAAATTTTTGTGTCAGCTTTCTCTATTTTTTTACTTCAGGTGAAGTTGCTAGTACCAGATGCGGAGATAAACGAATTGCGCGAGACCGCCAAAAATTGTGAGAAAGAAACTGGAGTTCCCGCGGCGCGATTGAAGAATATGATTGACTGGCCTTATCCAGGAGACGAGGCCTCTGTGAAGTTTCTGAACTGCATCTGTATCAACATGGGGTACACTGATAAAGACGGGCACATTATTGTAGAAAAATTGGGTGCCATACCAGCCGTAGAAGGAACCCAAGATGACTATGTTAACATCCTCAAAGAATGTAATAATATTTCAAAGGGCCATTACTTAGAAACCATCCTCGCAGTGGGGAATTGCATCCACGAATCCTGCTTTTATATAACCAATTCTCAATAAGCAATGGAAGGCGTGTATAATACGAGGCGGCTTTTTTGATTTTATAATTAGAATTTAGAATTTTTAGTTGAAATAAAATATATTCGCGCAAATTACTTTTTCTTTTACAATAAAAAATAACAGTTATTACAGGTAGGTTTAATTATAGCCCTGTTGATTGTTGTACTTAATATTTATGTAATGTCACATAAAAATCATTAGCGATTTCTGCATTTATGCAATTCAACAGATACTAAAAATAGTGAATTGTTGAATTTAAAAATATATTACACTCTCTTAAAATTGAGTTCCATAATGATAATTGTTATGATCGTAAGATTATATTGCCGTTCATTCAAGTGTATGATAATACCTTATGATGAATGAAAACATTTCTATTCTATTCTACAATCAAACATTTTTTTACCTACTATTCTCTGTTCACCACTTTTACCGAAATATTTACATATGTGTAGTAAAGTCGAACTTAAACGACCACCCTTTTAGTGGCAACACGATGGTCCGCATTGGCTTGGGTTCGGTTCCCAGCTGGGCTGAAATTTTAATGAGGATCATTTCACTTCCTGTCAACCAGGTCATGCGGAGTTAAAAACTTTAAAATAAGTAGTAACATTGGGATTGATACTAAATTGCCACAATTTTCTACGACCATTACGTTTCTATATAACTTTAACAAACGAGATACTTTTTTTTAATCATCAAGGTAGCCATCGGGCATGCAGGCCATCTGGTGTTAAATGGTCGATGCCGCCCTAGAACCTGCCTCAAACTCCCATAAAACCTGTCCATGCGAGACTGTAGGAGGGTGCGTTACTACCCCTGAGGCCTAAGATGGAATGCCTGTATGTCCAGTAGACATACTGCACCCTTCGACACGAAACACAGCATTGCTGAAGCATTCACGGAAGAAATAGGTGCAGCGGTGGTATTTAAGCGGGCGAGTCACGGACAGATCACAGACTCTACCACCTACTTAATATAACAATCCTAATAGGAATAAAAACTACCCATTTCCAGTGAGGCTTCAACATTTTTGAATTTCAGCTCGAAGGGTGCAAGGAGACACTTTAATCCCTGAGGATAGTACAATCTCACCCGGTATATCAATCCGGTTAAAGGTTGAAAGAGAATATGGCATGGGCGGCATTGAGCACTTAATGTGTGAAATGGTGTGAAAATTTGTTATCTGAAAGCAAAATATTAAATTTAGGTTACAGCATAAACGAACTCGGTATATATAAAGGAACAAAAAAAAACGTAAGAAAATGAAAACATGTCAAGTCGAAAGTAAACATGTAGTAAAAAGTAAAAAGTTATTAATTAAATATTGTTATAGTAAGTAAAATTGTTATAGTAGTTAGTAGTAATAAAAACAATTAATTATTGTTGCTAGCTTATTTCATGGAGATTGATTGTGATAATATACCAGAGGTATCCTGCGCATATGTATGTTGCTACGCCACCAAATAAAAGAAATTTAAAGGACAGTACCGCCATCTGTCGAAAATCGTACGAACGAACACAAAAACCTTCATGCACAACAAATTTACTAAAAATAATTTCATAATCAAATGAATTCTATAACGATTCTATAAAGGATATTATAGACAAACGCAAATTTTTATATGTAGAAAAAACGTGAGCAAAATGCGTTACAATTATATAACCTCATTATAGATTGTCTTACAGCGCCTTGATATTAATATATATTATTTTATAATATTAGGACTGCATGCTCATTTACAACCATTTAAATGTAAAAAATAAAACTATTCTTAATTTAAATTTTAGATCGAAATTGATTTTTTTCTTAGTGGTTAATATATAAACAACAATATATAAACGATGAATTATATGAACAATACTGCAATGCATGCAACGAACAACATATAAACCGCTAAGAAAAAAATTAATTTCGATCTAAAATTGAAATTTAGAATAGTTTTATTTTACATTTAAATGGTTGTAAACGAGCATGCACTCCTGATTTATATCATCCCTGCGACCAATAGACACCCTATTAAAAACACCCGTAAAACCGAGGTTGTATAAGGTTGCATTGTAGAAGATGGCAGAGCTTCTTCCAGGGTCATCCATGTAAACACAACCGCTGCACCTAATACTGTCGTGAAGCAGTAGTAATAATGCGTTTTGGTTCAAAATTTGTAGTATGCGGCAGAATCAGCTATGTGGCTCTTTAAGGCGGCAGAGTCTGTGACCTGTCCGTGACTCGCCCGCTTAAATATCTCCGCTGCACCTATTTCTTCCGTTAGACTTCCGTATATATTTAAACTGGTGCCAAAAACCCTAATGGAAGTGACATTGGAAGTTTTAAAACAACAATTTTAAATTCAAAACTTACAAGTGTCGGTTGAGCGCAATACAAAAGTGATAGTGCAAAAATTCATATGACTCACCGCAGCATTGCTATCCATTACAAAAATCAACAAGTAGCGATAACCATACGATAATTTCGCTTGACTGTGTAATGCTTTCGTGGTGCCTTGCGAACACAGTAAGACTAAGTGTATTAACCCTGCTAAACCAAGATCGATTCCCGCACAAAGTTTTTTTTTTTTATCACTTTTATTTTATTTGCGTCAAGATACTTTTGAAGAAATTTATTTTTATTTGTTTGACGGCAGCTAATTTGCAAAATGGATGGCGAGTATATTACATTTCGAAGTAAAAGAATCCAACACAACTACTCGACTCAATCACTACACAGTGATACTGACAATTCCTATATGTCATCAAATTCGCCAAATAGAAGTCTACCTGATTTGTCTGCTATCAACACAAAAGAAATACAATTCATGGAAGAAATAAAAAAATTAAAATTAGAGTTGGAGAGCGCACACAACGAAATTGAGTCTTTAATTTTGGAAAATGTCAACTTACAGAAGAAAATTCAAGAAATAGAACAAAAGAACATGCATCTCCTTACAATTCTGAGTGCTCCTAAGTCGGACACAAAAAGGGCTCACTCAGTGCGAAAAAGCATTTATTTAAAAAAGACTCACCTTACGTTTTTAGATTCTGATGATATTGTGGATACTTCATCACGACAGAAAAGAAAAAAAAGTGACATGTTTAATAATGAGTCATCTTCGAACAAGAAAACTAATATTGCCCATTTGACGACTGTTAAATCAACCGAAGATATGAGCAAGATATGGCTTTACGGAGATCAAAAATGTGTAGGAGTAGCATCACGACTGTTTCAATTGAGAAAAAAAAACACAATCTTCAATTACAAGATATCTTCAATGACAAAACCTTTTGCGCGTACTGAAGAAATACTCAAGGGATGTTGCGACAATGTGTTAGGAACTAATGATAAATTAGTAATCTCAGTTGGCGAGAATGATACTAATCCTTGGAATATTATTTCTGAATTGCACTATGCTCTGAAAAAAAATTGTAATAATAGCGTGTTTGTAATCGAAGTACTCAATAATCCTCATTTAAACACTGTTAAGTTAAATTATCATATAAGACTAATTTGCAAGCAATTTAAAAATTGTAGGTTTATTGAAATCGACCAACACAGAAGAAACTCGAATGATGTATTTTATTACTTAAGTAAACAATTAAATTTTAATATAAATTCCATTGACTATGATTCTAAGTTTATACGCAATAGACGTCAAATATTTGGAAGTATGCCTGTGCCGCATAATACCTCTAAACAATTATGTAATATTAACGAATTTAAATTAAAAAAAGGTACTATTGATTACTATTTTTATAACATGAATAAACATCAGAAATTTGTTAAAAATGCTGCCTTAATTAATTGCCAAACTACAAAGGGCACCATTCCATTTTATTTTCCAATTATAAAGCGAACTGCAGAAGATCCGATAGAAACGACTTCAAATAGCCAAAGTCCAAAATTTTTTCGTTCCTGAATCGAATTATAAACGTAATTTCTCTGTTTTACACCAAAATATTGCCAGCCTGTTATTTAAACAGGAGTTGTTAGAAGTTGCTATCAATCAGTTAGCTGATGAAGGACGGCAGCCAGATGCTGTATGTCTTAGTGAAACGTTTCTTAAGCACGGTAGTGAGATAAACGTTGCAGTTAGGAACTATAATCTGGCTGCGTATTATTCTCGGGATAAAAAACGAGGAGGAGTCTGTATTTTACTTAGAAACGGTCTTCACTTCACTCAGCTACAATTAATACAAAAAATGTCTGTTTCTCAAAAATTTGAATGCTGTGGAGTAGAAATATCCGGTTGCAATTTAATCATTATTTGTCTGTATAGAACACCTAACTCTGATCCATATTATTTTCTTAATAAACTTGACATTATTTTGCATAAATTGACGAATAAAAAAAATAATAAAATAATAATTGTCGGTGACATGAACATTAATACAATAATAAAAAATAAAGTGACGCAATATTATTTTGATTTGATAAAAAATTACAATTTAGCCTTACACATTGACAAACCAACACGTGGTGAATCGTGTATTGACCATATTGTCAGCAATATAAGAGACAGTGAATCTTCTTTATTAAATCTAGGTCTTTCGGATCACGAAACTGCACAAATGCTTAAATTCAATGTATTTATAAAAAATGTGTACTCAAAGCCAATAGTCTTATATAAACGAGATATTAGTGCTGAATATATCAAAATGTTTAAACAGCACATCAAGGATTCTTCATTCTCAGATGTATATAATCATACTAGTCTCAATGAAGCATTTAATATTTTCTACGAATGGGTGACTCTTATTTATAAACTATGTTTTCCTATGAAACGAATTGTAATTAAAAACATATATCGAAAGCCTAAGTGGGTTACAAAGGGTATTAAACGGAGCAGCGTCACGAAAAGTAAACTAAGAATGGTTTACTACAAAACGAAAAAGGAATGTTCCAAAGAAAGGTTTCGCTTATACTGTAAGATATATAAAAAATGCATAAACGCTGCCAAAAGAAATACAAACAAAAAATATATTTTGAACAGTAAAAATGTATGTAAGGCTTCATGGAATGTTATTAAACAAGAGACTACTTCAATGAGTCATAACCACATTGAAAAAATATACCATAATGACGAATTGATATCTGATCCTCTCTTAATAGCTACAATATTTAACAAGTATTTCGTCAGCATGAAACACGACAAAGAAAAATGTGATACTATTCAACATCGTCTAAAAAATTTAAATACCTCAATATTTTTAAGTCCATGTACAGAACACGAAATCAAGATTATTATTAAATCATTAAATAACTCCAAAGCAGTAGGATTAGATGAGATATCAACGATAGTCATCAAAAATTGTGTAAATGAGTTGGCACCTGTTTTAAATCATCTGATCAACTTGTCTTTTGAAACTGGTATTTTTCCTGAAGTATTAAAAAAATCAATAGTTAAGCCTTTATTTAAAAAAGGAGATAAGGCCAATATTGCCAATTATAGACCAATTACACTAATACCAATATTTTCTAAAATATTTGAGAAGGCCATGCATGGTAGGCTGATGCAGTTCTGGACAAAATTTCGTGTAATTAGAGAAGAACAAAACGGCTTTTGCAAAGGCAAGTCTACAACACTGGCTGGGGCTCAATTGATTAATGAAATAATTCTTAATCTTGATAAAAAACAACAGGTTGCTGGGCTTTTTTTTGATATGTCCAAAGCATTTGATAGTGTTCCTCACAAAATACTGACAAAAAAAATGGAATGTTGTGGAATCAGAGGAATTGCATTAAATTGGTTTAAATCGTACTTGAAAGACAGGTTCCAATGCGTACAGGTAGAAAAAACTGATGAAAATTATGAAGTCAAAGTACACCAGTCAGATTTTATGAAAAATGAAATTGGAGTACCACAGGGAAGTGTCCTAGGGCCTCTCTTATTTCTAATTTATATTAATGACATCCCGGAAGTGACGAAGCACCGCACAGTACTATTTGCTGATGACATATCAATCATTGTGACATCTAATACAAATAATAATATTGACAATTTCCAAACTGACATTAATACAACTATTAAATCTATTATAAATTGGATGAACGTAAACCAGCTAACAGTTAATTTAAATAAAACAAATTACATTTTATTTAAAACAAAAAATAAGATTATTTCTCCCCTTCATGTGAGTTATGAGGGTCAATTACTAACAGAGGTAAAATATACAACATTCTTGGGTATTACAATTGACACAAATTTAAATTGGGGGGAACATGTAGAAAAAGTATGCGATAAAATAAATAAGTTTAGATTTGCTCTAGCAAAGTTAGCAAAATGTGCAACGATTGACACCGCACTAATTGCTTATCACGGCTACGTCGCATCAAATCTTAGATATGGACTAGTATTGTGGGGTAACTCTTCGCATATTAGGAAAGCATTCCTGGCTCAAAAAAAGTGTGTCAGAGCTATATGTGGTGCTAGTCCTCTTGACTCGTGCAAGCCACTATTTCGGAGACTTGGATTATTAACACTTCCGTCGTTGTACATATTGGAATCTTGCATGTTTGTCAGGCATTATAGACATTTATTTAAATCGGCGGACGAGGTATATTCTAAAAATTGTAGGCACGGTCAGCGCCTTGTAATTGATAAGTTTATGCGTACGACCTTGCTTAATCGTAACGTGTATGGAATGTGTATTAAAATATATAATAAAATTCCGGACGATATGAAAACGCTCACGATTAGTAAGTTTAAAACGCAATTGAAACAGCGTTTAATATATGACTGCTATTATGACATTCGAGAATTTTTAAACTGATGACAATTTATTTGTATTATTTTAATGTAATATTTGTGTGAAATACTTTGCTAAGATGACATATTATTAATAAATAGGTATCCCCAATGACATTGTGTATAAAAATTACTAATTATTTTGATGAATTTTATGAGCTCTCAATATTTAATAAGTTTATATTTGCGTGCCACATTCTGGTTAAAGTTGACTGTTCATCACCCATATAGATAATAAGATCTTATTGTACTCAACTTTAGTGCAAATAAATGATTTGATTTGATTTGATTTGAAGATATTACGAATAGCTATTTGTAATAACTGCCTACTTCTATTTCTTTCACATTCATACATCTTCACGAGCAGTTCCGTCGGTATAGACACTCCGAATTTGATCCTACTGAAAGGAATAATTGATTTGGTCATGATAGGTTCTCTTATTGGAAATGTTTTTTATCTCATTGCCACCAACACACAAACCTTACGTCAATATACAGTCTATATAGACGTTCAGGTTGATATGACAGTATCAGACCTACATCGCACCCACTTCATTTGTCGTGTTCCGATGTCCCTCTATTACGCGTCATCAATCATTCGCTACCTCATCAACTAATCGCCGTGTTATTAATAACCACAATTGATTTATGTGCGTCAACGTTCAATTAGCTGGCCGTAGATTAGACACGTGGAAGTGGTTGACCTACATGCCCGTTTGCTACCTTTATGACATAAAAAAAATATGTATCTTTTACCGCCTTTACAACGGTGACAGCTCGTCAGAGCTAGATGGTAACGCCACCGTCCACTTTCCACCATCACTACTTTATTTACCCGCGGAAGAGGAAAGTTCCGTCCACATCCACTGGACACATGGCAGTCGTCAATTGTCCGATTTGTACGTTCGTTTACCGTCAACGTACAAATTGTGGAACAAACTTCCCTCAGAGGTTTCGCTTTTGGGCCACATGGAGTTTACAACAAAGGCAAGGTTTTAAGTCCTGCAACGTCAGAGACCTTTGCAAATCCTCTGGTGTTGCAAAGGTCTGTGACATGTAAAAAAGTGTGTTGCAATGTAAAAAAAGTGTGGGGTGCATGGTGTCAATAGATCACATGAAAAGCACCCCACGCTTTTTTTACATTACAACACTTTCATTTACTTTAAACTTTTTAGTTAGTATTTTATAAAATCGTGTTATTTTACTTTATAGACTATTATTTATTTTCCTTTTTCTTCATAATATTGCATTGTCATCGATCCTTGATAAGATTGCAAATTAATCCGACGTCCCTAAGTCGGTCAAAATTACATTCAAAGTTTCCGTTACATACATTCATACATAGTTACATATATATAGCCCAAGCTAACAAAAGCGTTTTAAAAAGTGGTTCAATTCTTTTATGCCACTATTGGCCAGCTTGGTGGACTATGGTCCAACAACAACAACAGAACCTGGTAGACCGTTAACGGTTAAACGAGTCGAAGAGTCCTCAAGAAGAATACCTGAATCTAGATTAAGTTCGAGTCGGCAGTTAAATAAGAGTAGAAACTAGCTCTGGTTTCTAATGAGTAGCGAAGCGATTGATTGAACCGTTTACGCTCCGGCGCACTTGAGACGTCTGTCGAACGTTCGAGAACACTAGAGTTTGTTCACTTTGGACAGAGACATGTTTGTTCAGAGAACTGTAGGGTCAAAGTTCTATGTGATTGTTGATGATAAATAACGACGTCCCTTATTTTGGAAGTCGATTACCTCTGCCACATCAGTATGATGCAAACATCATTTGAACCTAAACACAGCATTGTTGCTGCTTCACGGCAGAATTAGATCTAGCCTTCGAGTGTGTGGGCCGGGCAACCTTATCCATGCTTTTGTTTGATAAATTCAAAGGAAATAGGTAAAAGCCCGAAAAATTTGACACGATCTTTTATGTCATGAAGATAGTAAATGGACATGCACGCCATCTGGTGGAAAATGGTCACTGTCACCCATAAACACCCTCCCGCATACTCGCGTAGGATCTGTCCAAGACAGTAAGGAACGCGTTGCTACCCCTGAGGTTTAAGATGGAATGCCTCCTTGCCCTTTGCATTGAAACACAGCATTGGTATTGTTTCACGGAAGAAACAGGTCCAACGATGACATTTGAGCGGGCGACCCTAGAACAGATCACAGACTCTGTCATCTTTAATAGATGTAATTACTATTATTAATTGTTTTCGTTATTCGGACAAAGCAAAATATTAAATATAATTGTATTATTATTATTATTATAAATTAAAGTAGTGAGTGTACATGCTTGTACAGGGCCGCATTGGACCCAAATCAATTTTGACGGGACTTTTCCAACTATTTAGCAGATATAATAAATTCAACGCGGACGAAGTAGCACGAACGGCTAGTACATAAATAAACAGAAAAGTAAGCATCTACAGCCTTTGAAAGAGACGTCGCATACAAATTGGCGTATGCAGCCAACTTACACGTCAAAGAGTACTGTTTAGAGCGTCGACCAATCGGAATTTTCGCTCGAACCGGTTTTAGGCGGTCCATTTGAAATGGACTACAAAATCTCTATGTCAATTCTAACACATTTTTTTTATGTCATAAAGGTAGCAAACGGGCATGCAGGCCATCTGGTGTTAAATGGTCGCTGCCGCCCATA
>DWET01000036.1:0-10511 GCA_018247135.1 Paramimus stigma | reverse complement strand
CGTTGACTTGAGCTCCTTTTTCTTTTGCAGTCCCAAGCAAGGCTAATTTATGATTTTTGATGAGAATTTCTTTTTGTTGTAACCAATCTGACAGTCTTTCGTATTCATCTTTGTAATCACGCCACTGATTAACAGTGTGTTCCAATTGGCTCTTTTGTTGTCGGATCTCATTAAACAAGTCGTCAAAGCTTTCTTTCAGTGCTTTCATTTCATTTTTAATAATAGCTTGTCCATCTGGTGAAGTACTAGCAAGAACGACCTCGCCGGTATGTTGTAAATGTTCTAATAATAATTCACCTTGAGCTTGTTTGTTTATTAGAGCATCAAGAGGCGCAACTGAGTTTTCTATAGCTAATTTGTCACTCAATGGCTTAGATTTTAGGGACGGAACCTTTTCGCGGGCTCTGCTTAGCCACTGAATTAATTCATCGTGTGCTTCTTTGTACAACCTATGGTCTTTATATTGTTCTTCACGATCAGCCAATAGTTTTTTAACCCGATCGTAGAGCGAATCAAATTTGTTTAATGTTTCTTGAGCTTTCGAAGCCACTTGATTTTGTTGACCACTTGCGAGCATCTCAGCTGCTTTCGACTTAAGTGTATCCACGTCAATTCGGTCGCATCGTGCCTTTTCTTCAACTTCCTTGAGTTTCTCAAGTTGAACCCGTTTATCAGACATAGAAGTTTCAAAGGAAGCTAATTCTGCTAGCATATTTTCAAGCCACGTGTTACTTTTTTCTATTAACTGTATCTGTTCCAAAAACCCAGCCCATTTCGTGACCGAATCGTCTAACATGTTCTTAGTCTCAATCATTCTGGATAGCAGAGCTGACCATTGTTCTTGTAACGCTACTAAAGAATTGTTTATAGCATCGTGTCCAGCTGGGGCGGTATTAGCCATGACATTTTGGGCTAGCTCAACCAAGGCCTGCACCTTAGTGAATCCCTCATCTTTAGTGAGTAGTAAATTCTGTATCAATACTAACTTTGTCTCTAAATCATCTTGCGAGCACGAACTTAAGTCAGCGCAAAAGTCAAGTTTATCTCTTAATTCTTCAATCCATTGAGAGCATTCAGCGACGTTACTGGTAAATTCTTGGTGGGTTTTAACATATTGTTGCCATCGATTAGTAAGATCCTTAGTTTTTTGCGTAAGTGCCTGGTATTTCACTGTCAGGTCGGATATTTGGGACCCACGTGGACCTAAGACACCAGTATATAAAGATTGAGCTTTTTCTGTTATGTTGTCAATTTCAAGTTCTTTAGCACGAACTTCACCTTGTAACTCCTGAAACTTGTTGAATTGTTCCTGCTTTTCAGGTAAGGTAGCTTTCAAATCTACGGCATGAATCTGTGTATCAGTGTTTCTAATCCATGCCAGGCATTGATCTTTCATGTTCTCATATTCATTCCATTGTTGAATCTTATTTTCTAGAGTCTCAATCGTTTTATTAATAAACGAAAGTAGCCCTTCCCATTCTTGATGAGAGGCATCAATTTGGTTCCTTATGTTTGCTTGGCCGTTACTTATGGTACCTGGAAGAACTTTTTCTCCCAAAGAGCGTATTTTATCAATCCGACTTTTTTCTTCTGGTAAACTCATTTGTAATGATTTGAGTTTTTCACAGTTACTGCTTAAAGCCACTCTTTCTAAGTTGACATCACCCCATAATTGAGCTGTATTGTGGGTAGCCTCAACCCACTCTTGCAAGTCCATAACGGCTTTACTGTATTGTTGATGGTTATTAACTATTGCTTCGTACTGTTCAACAAATGACTTTGCACGTGATAAAATAGAATTGTGTCTTTGTTTTAATTGATTTATTTCTTTAGCTATGTCCTTATTTACATCTGGTAGAGTTTGAGCACGTATTTCTAAGTCAGAAATATCTTGTTGATGGGCAATGGCATCCTGTAGATAGTTCCTATAAACAATTAACTGATTGCGCTTCTCATCGAGCGTCGCTTTCAATTGAATATCCTTGGGAAGGTTTTTCTCTGCTATTGATAACCATTGTTGAACAGTTTTGAGATTGTCGTCGAAAGATGACCATTTATTTAGCTCGGAATCTAGATCTCTTTCAGCTTTAGTGATATTATCGAACAAATTGTCAATAGTTAGCTGTATATCTTGAAGTTGCTGCTCAATTAATTCTTTACCTTCGGGCGAGGTAGATGGATATAACTTCTCGCCTAACTCGAAAGTATTATTTACAAGAAGAGTAGCATTACGCCTTTGTGTAAGCAAATCGTTAAGGCTTTCACGTTTAGCATTTATCCCTTCAGGTGTATTTGATAAGTTCTTTTGGCATTCATCAAACTTGAATTGCGCAGTTTTGATCCATTCTGTACATTGATTATACTTATCTTGATAGGCATTATGGTCATTTACAGCTTGCTGACATTTTTTAACAAGTTCCTTTGCTGTTGAATGTACAGATTGAAATCGAGATGTCATCTGTTGCAAATTCATAGTAATTCTTGTGTCATTGCAGTTGTCTATTAGATCACTGAATTCGTCTGTCAATTTATCAACATCATTTTCGGTCTTTTTAAGGTTGGCTAAGATCGCCTGAAAAAGATTACATATTTTCGTTAGTTAACAAGTTAGGTCTAGTATGACAGTATCTATTATAAGTTTAAGCTAATCTACGACAGCTACTATTAGTATCCTCAGAGAGTAGTAACATATCTAATTAACAAGTTGTTTATTAATAATAATTACAAAATGCCGCAACCGATGCTTCTAAGATATTAGTAAAAATATTTTATAACAATTATTAAAGTAAAAGTAATTATTATTACTTTAATGCTGGTAGCTTTATTTGCCATGGGGTTAAAATCTTATAAATAAAAATTAATCTTGTGAAATTAGGTCGTCTACTGAAAATTAGACAATGTCCTATTGTGCAAGGAAAGTATAACTCTATTCTCCTATAAAATCTTACTTGATCCAATGCTTCGCCCAAATTTTTAACTGCAGTCAAATCGTTTTCGTGATTATCAATGGTTTTACTTAACTCCTGTTTGAAATTTGTGAACATTAAATCTCAATAATAAATGTCTTTACAAAATATTGGTAACATAATTTATTTTACACCAAAATAATATTCAAATAAGTCAAGAAAGTTAAGTGAAAAGATGTGAAATATCTCAGTAAACGCTAATAGAGACTTTGTGTCGTTGTGTGAAAACAATTGGAGGTACAAGTACTTTAAACTTTTCATTTGTAATTATGTAGGATGTAAAACGTACCTGATATTTATTTAGCTGATCCATCTTTTCTTCTAATGTTGCCTTTGGTGTATAAGTTTTTAGACTCATTTCAGTATCGCTTAACCAGTGTTGCAGTCTGTCGCTTGCACCGTCAAATTCAATCCATTGTTGAATTTTGTCTTCAATACCACGTTTGACATCGTGAACAGTAGCAGTGAATTTTTCTAAGTCGGCTCTAAGCAGTGCTAATTCTCGAGACATGCCCTCCTTTCCTCTTGGTGACAAATTTGAACCACTGTTTTCAATAAGATCTGACAAGATTTTTAGTTTATTATTTCCAGTAGGTATAGCGTCCAATAACTCTTGTATTTTATTGAATTTGCTCTGCAAAGCAGCTTTATTGCCCGTGAAGTCTGACAGAAGATGGAGACGATCCCATAAATGTTTTTGATAATCTTGAAGAGATTTTTGTTGATCAGTAAACTGTTGATATATTTCGAAAGAGCTTTCATGCTTATCTATAACGGCTGACAATCTGTTAGTGAGAGCATTATATCTATCCCAAACTGATTGTATAGTTGAGGTCATTTCATCACTTTCTCCTTTACCTGAATGAATACTTGCAGCCACGTTTTTAGCCTTTTCTGTAACTGTTTCAATAACTCTTTTGTGGGAGTAAATTTCTTGTAACAAAGTCTTGTTTTTTAAAAGCTTCGATTTAATTTCTTGGGCAGAATTCAAGGTAGCTTTTTCTTCGGTCTCTACAATTTTCTCTTTTTCATCAAGCCACGATAAAGTTTGTTGCAAAACATCTTGGTAACTTGACCATTGAAGAGTTTGAGACTCGTACTCTTTCTGCTGTTGTAAAATACTGTCATTAAGTTTGTCCCATCTTTCTCTAAGAGCCCTTATTTCTGCTCGAATATTTTCTCTACCGTTAGCCGCTGTCTCAGGAAGAACTTTGTCTCCGGCAGTAGTTAAAATACCAATCTTATGTTCTCCATTATCCCTTTCTAAAAGAAATACTTGGAGTTTATTGCCCTTACTCTCTATGCTCAGCTTGTCTTCTTTTGTTATCATTTGAGATAGCTGTTCTTCTAAAGGTTTCAGCCAGATATCGAACTCGTTCCGCAACTGTTCATATTTTTTGTGATCTGTTACTAGTTCTGACCAATGGTTAACAATATCTTTCGAAATTAAATGCAATTGTTGGTAGCGGCTGCTAACTTGTGTGACAAGAGGTTTCAGTCTTTCAACACCACTAAGTTGAATAAGGTTATGAGATTCATCCACAAAGGCATCGATTTCTTTTTCTTTAGCATGAATACAATTTCGAAGATTGGCGTATCGCTGCAATTGCGCTTCTTTTTCTTGCAAAGTGGAGCATAATGCTTGATCGCGGCACTTTGTCTCCATGTCTTTAAGCCAATCAGATATTGATTCAATGGAGGAGTCAAATTTATTCCAAATGTCTAACGTATATTTCAATTTTTGCTCGGATGTAAGTATGCTTTCAACAGCATTACGTAGTTGTTCATGCAAAGTATTAATTTCCGTCTCTATTGCAGTATTACCAGCTTCAGACGTACTTTTGCTGACGATAACAAAAATTGCACGGATTTCATCCAACTTAGCAGAACCTACTTTTTCTATATCTTTCATGACTATGGCTGATTGTAACTTTCTTACAATTTCAGGTTTCTCTCCTGTAGCATTTTCTATATCTAAGAGCTTTTCAGCCTGCGATCCAAGCCATTCTTTGTACAAATGAATCAAACGTACTAGTTCTTCGTGTCGTTTGACACATTCTTCTAAATTTTCTTGAAGATTTTGTGACTTTGTTACAATATTTTGAAATAATTGCTTTATCGATTGTAAATAAACGTTAAGTGAAGCATCATGTGTCTGATCAACTAATTGTTGTGCTTTGTCACAGACTGATTCTACAAGCTGTTGGTGTGTCATAATCTCTTGGTGCATTATTTTATGGTTTTGCAATTGTGCCTTTTTCTCTTCTAATGAAGCTTTTAATTCTGTGTGACGTTGCATAGCTCTTTCGACGTCTTTTAGCCATTTAGTCAGCTGCTCTTGAGCAAGTGAGAAATCAGAAAACTGCAGTAGACACTGATCTAATTTATTAACTGTTTCTTGGAAGCTATCGCCAAAGCTATCCCATAACGTTCTTATTTTACGAATTTTTTGGCGAATAACTTCTCTGCCATCTGGACTGGTGTGGGCATATAGTTTTTCCCCTAAGCTTAAGAATTCTTCAAAAGCAGGAGTCTTCTTGTTTCTGATTTCATATAACTCTTTGGCCTTATTTTGTTTTTCTTGTAAAACAGCATAATCACCAACTATCTCGTTTAAGTCTTGTAGTTCACCTAACATACCTAACAGCCAGCTTTCCATGTCACTATATTCATTTTCAAAGGCCTGATGTTCAGAAACAAACATCTCGTACTTTGAAATTATTTCGTTTACTAAGTTATTTAAAGTATGGTACCTTGTAGCTAGCTTCGATGTTTTAGAGGTAAGTTCAGATTCACCTGTGACATTTTGTTTTGAATCACCAAGCGCTGTAAACTCAGCATTTCTTAATGCTAATTCTGTTTGAATTTCTTTAACCTTTTGTAAGTGTGCCACTTTAGTTTCAAGATTACTCTTAAGGCTTTGATCCCTTAATTGATTTTCTTTAATTTTCAACCATTCGTCAAGTTCGTCTAATGTTTTTTGGCTTTCATTCCACTGTTTTAACATTTCCTTTAATTTCTTTTCACTTTCTTCGCATTGTTTTGCAAATTGTTCCCATGTTCCTTTTAATTGTTCAAATTCACTTATAAGTACTGGATGACCATTAGAACTTGTTGTTTCTAAAACTGTATGTAATTGCGTCTTTAAAGTTTTTAGTACAGTGTCCACATCTTTTGTATTTTTAATTACCTTTTCTATGTTGGTAATTTTTGAATCAACATCATCTTTTTGAGTTACAACTCCATAATTCAACATACTGTTTTCAGCAACAATGTGATTAAGGCGGTCTCGAGTTTCTTCAAACATTTGCACGTATTTTTCATGCTCAGATACGTGGCTTTCACATGTGGCAATTCTCTTCTCTAGCTCTTTAGCCATATTTGTATGTCTTTCAATAATCTTACTGAGACTTTTTTCTGCTTCTTCGTCTGGCATTAATTTAATCTTTTCAGTAAGCTGAGACAGCATAGAATGGTGTAATTCGACTTCTTGGTGTAAAATCTTATTTGAATGTAGTTGACCTTTCTTTTCTGGCAACGTCGGGCATAGTTTGAATTCGCCGAGATCCTTTTCCTTATCTGTAATCCATTTTTGAACTTGATTGAAAGTATCATCAAAAGAAGACCTTTTATTGATTGTCGTTTCAATGTCTTTAATAACATTATTTAATGAGTCAACTGAATCTTCAAAGTGATCTCTTAACGCTCTCAGCTCATTTCTTATTTGTTCACGACCTTCTGGGGTTATGCCACTAAATAGTGATTCGCCTGCTTCAACGGCATTGTTTAGCAATCGTTGCCCTAATTCTTTATTTTCATTAAGTCGCTTTACTTGTTCTAAGTCAGCAGCAGAAGGTTTAGCGTGTTTGCTCATGGCTGCTAAGTCTGAAATCTTAGAGTTTGCATCTTGTAGCCAATTTCTAAACTCAGCTATTGTTTTGTCATATTTTGCTTTATTGTCTTTTAATTCTTTTAGTCTCTTCAGGTGACCATCCATGAACTTCTCAACTGCTTGGTATCTAGTTACTAAGTGATTAATGTATTGCAGCACACGTGAATCAGGATTGCGAGTTAAAATGTTATCTCCTATATCAGTAAGTCGTTTGATTTCTACGTTATATTCCTTTATTTCTCTGTTAAGGTTATCGATTTCAGAAATTTTGTTTTCAATTTCTTTTATCTCATGAAGACTTACTGCTTCTTGTCTCACTCTGTTTTCTTTATCCTTTAACCATTCTGAGACATTTTCTAATAGCGATTCGTAATCTTGCCAAGCTTTTATATTATCCTGCAACCTAGTTTTAATTTCGTCATGATTTGCACGTAGAACTTCTAAATTCTTCTGTGCTTTTTCTGTTTGCACTGCTGCTTCTTGAGCACAGGCAGGCTCAGCGACGGCACGTAATATTTCGCAAGCTTCCATTAATTCGCCAACCTTACTATTACACTCAATAATACCGTTTTCGACATCAGCAAGAGCTGCACTTTTGACTTCAAGATTATACTTGTCACTTGTTACATCAGGCACACACCATCTTGTTTTATCATCTAACATTTTTAAATTTCTATTAAACATATTTAATTTATCAGTAAAGAGCTTTTGTAAAAATGTTAAAAGTGTAGTTTCAGTTTTATTGGCATGCACTAAAACACTTTCAAATCTCTTCTGTAATGTGCTTAGCTCCTTTGGAACCAAAGATTCATAAAAACCGGGATAGTTAGCATTCATTTCTGAAACATTTTGCGTCACATTATCGATTTCATCACTTAAGTTCTGTAACTCTGTTATACATACTTTGCAGTTTTTAAGACGATCCAATATTTTCGCGTTGTCGCCTGACATATCATCGCATTTTATTATGTCATCTCGAATTTTACTTATATTATCTGAAAGACGTTTAATGTTATCCTTAAGTTTATTTTCTTTCGTTTCTAAAGAAGATACTGCACTGTCTAAATTATCTGCTAGTGCTTTTAGAGCTGCAAACTCATTATCTAGATAGTCAATTATTGAAGTTACTTGACCCGCTGGAATATTTTTGTTCAAATTAATGATTTGTTCGCATTTGGCCTTTATGCTATTCCTGAGCCCCAAATATAGAGGAAGCTCTTCCTTATACTTTGTAAGATGATTTTGGCCAAACCTAATTTCTAAATTATCGCAAGCATTTGCAAGGTTTTGTCCTGTTTCACTTAACCAGGAAATTACTTGATTTTTAGTATCATCGATCTGCCGCCAAACAACTAGTTGTGATTCTAAATCTTGAATTCGTTTAATTATAGCATCATTAACTCTTTCCCAGTGTGTTTGAGAATTCAGGAAGGATTCTTCTAATGGAGAAGTATCAAAACCACCTAAAGTTGAAGCTTGTTTTAAGACCGACTGTTTTATAACATCCATTTGGTCTAATAAACCTTTGGATCGTTTCAGAATATCGTAACTTTTTTTGGCTTTGTCTAATGATTGCGCTGTTTGGACATAATCACTTGGAGCATCTTTACACTCGTTATACAATTGCTCAGCTCTGCTCATTTCTCTATCAAAAGCAACTGAAAAATTTTTTAGTTCTTGTAATGTAGATGATAGTAATATATATTTATTCTTCGTATCACGAACGCAATTTACAACTTGATCCCAGCTATTGTCAGCAGCAGAGAGAGCATTTTGTATGCTACCCATATTTGGCTGATCCTCACGCATCAAATGCAATCCTTCTTCTCTTAATTCCTTTCTTACAGATTGCTTATCTTTCAGTTCAGCATCCAAACTATCTAACTTTTCTGTCATTTCTTGTATTGAATCTTCTGTCAATGGAACTGGCTTTTGTGCCATTTCATTAAGAGCAGATTGAATCGTGTGTAATACTTCTGCCAAAGCTTTATGTTGTATGTTAAACTTGTCCCATCTAGCGCCAACTTTTTGTACTAAATCTCTCTTTGATGTTACTTGATTTAGTAACGTATCTGCTTTCATTTCTATTTCTTTTACTAAGCTTAATGGTGAAATCATTCTGCCGGTATTTGAATCCGATATTTTTACTCGAGACGGGCCATCTAGTAACACAACATTACTCTTCCATTCGGGTATTTTAGTAACAATGTTAACTAGCTCTTGTCTTAGAACTTCATAACTTTCAGGTGTTAGTTTTGGCCCTTCAATTTGATACTGGATGTGACCAAGCTGTTGCTTGTTATCTTCATACCAATTTAGAAGATCAGACCATTTTTGTAGTACATTCTTGTTTTGTTGTATGTTTGTTTCGATTATCTGGTAATGTTCAGCTATATTTGAATATGTATCAGTTAAAGGACGAACCTCATCTGGATGGGAAGAAAGAGTCATGTTCTTAACTTCATTATAAATTTCTGTGAACTCCGGAGCTTTAGCGGCGTGTTCTTGCAGTAGAACATGCATCGATTGCAACGTAGGTTCAACTTTGTCTGCGGCGATTTGGTCGTAACTTTCTGTCTTCCTTCTAAAGTCAGTAATCCAATTATCAAAAGTATGTAACTTTGTTAGGAATTCTTGTTTCACGATAATTTTATCAGACAACTCATTTACCCTATTTCTAACCGTTTCAGCCAGTGCGTTAGTCCGTTGCTTAATTTCCGTTACTTTGTTCTTCAGTAAAGCTGCCCCTTCGGGCTGAATACTGTGACATATGTTATCACAAGTTTGAGATAAACTTATTATCTTAGCCTGTTGTTGCGAAATTTCATTCCCGAACGATTTAAGCTTATTTAGTTCTCTATCTAGCTTTTCAACCTGTGGCGTGTCAACATTAATTACTCTGCTGCTAAGTAATTTCTCGCCGCTTTCAATCCAAGTTTCCAACTTCACAGCTTCCCTTTCAAAGTTTTCCCAATTATTTATAAGTTTGTCAAGTTTATTGTTCCATTGATCAGCTAAGTCGTGCACTACGGCCCATCTAGAGTGGATCGCGTCAACTTCATCGGGAGCACTTGTCTTACCTGAAAGTTGATGACTCACGCTCGACAGAATCTGTAGGTTCATCAGTTGCTTATCGCAGTCTGCAATTAGAGCTTTAGATTGTTGTTGCAATTGTTGTGCTTCAGGCAACGTGGTTGGCTTTGGAATAGTGCCTAACTTGATCTCGGCTTCTTCAATCCAGGGCTTGATCTCTGCGACACCTTTTTGATACTTTTGCCAGCTAGCCAAGTCGTGCTCAACAACTTTAGTTTGATGTTCCGTTGACCGTTTCAGGTCCGCCATCATTTTCTCTAACAAAGCTACTTCTCCCTTAAGTCTATTTGCATCATGTACCCGATGTTCAACGGCTAGTTTACTTCCTTGATCTGCTACGCCTCTTATAATCTCAAGCTTCTCAGATATTACCTTTTGCAAAGATTGCGATTTTAGTACGCGTTCCTCTGGTGTAATATTTTCAGATCGTATTTGCGATATTAAGGCTGGGCTTTCCTTTTTGATCCATTCTCGAACGTGTTCCAGCTTATGTTCAATTTTTACCCATTCTTCGTTACCTTTTTCTAAGTGTTCGACCTTATGTTGTACTTCATCCTGAA
>DWET01000035.1:0-10516 GCA_018247135.1 Paramimus stigma | reverse complement strand
AATGCCTCTACGTCCAGTAGACCTCATACTGCACCCTTCGACACGAACCACAGTATTGCTGCTGCTTCACGGAATAAATAGGTGCAGCGGTGGTAATTAAACGGGCGAGTCATGGACAGATCACAGACTCTACCACCTTACAAGATACTGTCTGTCTCTGATGTACTGTCTCAAATAAGACATCAGTCCTAATTGAGATTGGAGGAGGGGATTTTTGGGCAGCAGTTGTAATTTTACACGACGTGGCTTGCGTTAACCTTTGCCACTTCACTAAAATGGAAAATGAAATGAAACCTAGTTTAAAACTATATATTTAATTACAATCACTAAAACAATAAACTTCAAACAATAACTTAAAAGTGAAGTGGATATCCGTTATCAATACGCTTTTACCCCGTTGTAGTAAATGTGGACGGCGGTGAGTTTTATTATGTTTGAATGTTTAATATTTTTTTTAATAAATGTAAATAGTAAATACATATATTAAGCTATAATATATTTATTTACTTTTCAAAAATTTAAATAATTAATCTCAACTGAAATTTTGGGGAGACTGGCATTGCCACATATTACCTTATATAAATCTATACCAACCTTGTACTTCTACTTTTAAACACAAAAAACGCAAAACAATGGTTAGTTAAAAATATTTTGCGAAATTTCTATGCATTTTTAACCGTAGCACTGTATCTGTGCGACAAAATATGCAATGCAGTCAAGCTACGACATAACGCTACGGCGTAGCTACAAGCTACGAGAGTCAGAACTTAAATTTAGTTAAAAGATCTCATCACATTTCTTCACCATTTTTATTTTGGAGTATAGAAATATTTTTTATCATACGGAATAATATTTTTATCGTCATAATGATTTGTATTATTAATACAAATTGGTATACGGGTCTTATAGGAAATATTAAGAATAAGGAAAAATATAATAATATTACTGACAGAAAAAAACGTACTTGGTAACTTTTTGTGTACTATATATGTACTAAAGAGGTAGAATAGAGACTTTAATTGGTACTTTCAAAGCTTTTGGTTTTTTTTACTGTTTTAATTCAAGTTCTTTTCGTTTGTCACGATTCCATAGAACAATAATCCCTTAATCCCTACTGAAAGCAGTAGAATATAGGCAACATTTTGACCTTATTCTAGTTTTCTCAACGGTTGAGCTGCAATTTCCTTTTTTACTAATGAGGCCTTTTATTAAGTTCCCCTATAATGGAGCACAAGTATTTTGATCTGCATTTAGCAGATTCTTTTTCTCGGGTTTGAAAGAAAGACAATTTATTGTCGCAAAAGTCCAGCCTTGCGGAAAATCGCGCTCGATAATTAAATAAAATTTATCGTTTCTAAAAGATGAATGCCAAATCCCTAGGAAAGATAATGGAAGTGTAATTGTGTATATAAATACTTTTATAAAGTACACGTCTCCTGTATATGGATATAAATGAAACGAGAGAAATATGTCAAGCTCGTAGCAAGTCTTAATTTATAATGGTGTCTGCCTATCTGTGTGTCTAAGTATAAATGAGATGTTTGTATGTATTAATTGTTATTACAAAATTATTACTGCCTACCTGCTCTATATATAAATATTGTAGGAGACACCTTTGTTTAAATAAATAATTGTTTGTGAAAATAAAAGTTTATTGAGTGAAAATAAAAACTAAAATGAATGATTACAATTTGCGTGATATATGAGTATAGCCGCGGTAATGTCTACGACCGGTCGACCGTCAACGTATACTGGCGTTACTGGCGTAAACCGCGCGGTCAGCAATGTGCGGTCAAAGACCGTACATACTCCCGCCCACTAGAGATGAGATGAAATGAGATGAGTGATATAACTTTAACCTACTACAAGATGATGTCAATTCAAAATTATAAAACTTATCAGTCCCTAATGTTAAAAGACGTTTCCCGTATAATAGGCGACGTTGATCTATTCACTTTAAGAACGGTTAAGTTTTTGAATGGTTTTGTGTCCGCGCACTTTTGCTTGTTATCTGACACTTGTACGGAAACACTCGCGCACTGATCGCTGAGAGCCGCACCACCACCACGAGCACCGCCGCTAGAAGCTCCTGCGGCCGTGGCCGCGGCGGGCGGCGGTGGCGGCGGCGGGCCGGAGCGCGCTCGCCGCAGCCTCCTGCAAGCCGCCGCGCAGCACGCCGCGCACACCAGCGCGACCACGACGTAGATGGCCGTGTAGTGATGAACGTCGTGCCGAGAGATGCTGTCGGCCAGTACCGTCTCGGTCTTCAGGCGCTCGATCTCTTCACCGATGCGTATGATTTCTGTATGATTGATGGGAGCCACTTCGATGTTGCTTAAGTTATGTTTATTATATGATTTATCCCAGCCGCTTCTGGCCACTGAATGGTAGATAATATCCTCATTGTGCTGTTTCTGGGATTATGAGTGAATATGGTGAAGTCCTCTGATTTTAATATACAATCATTATCCAACGTTATTAAGCCAGAACGATTTAATTGCACTCTTGAGACGTGACGCTCGCATATCAATCGTAGCGAACAGTCATTGCAACAAAAATATAGGTAAGTATTAAATGCGTGCAATTTAGTCCACTGGTGTTTGCACTCGGTTTCGTCTGTTTTACATATATTATTTTTTAAATCTTTTATGCACATGTTTTCTTCTAATTTAGAATTGTAGTAGGGCTTATGTACGTGACACAGGTATGTATGTTGATGTTTGATGCAAGCTTCTACTTCTGATTTCGTTAATGGTACGTAGGTATCCTTTTTCAGATTGACGGCGAGATATTCGGAGATGGGAATTACGCTTCTCATTCTGTCCTTTATTTGCACTGGGACTGAGTGAACTTGGAGTAGCTCGAAGGCATCCCTGAGTACTAGAGGTATACGTATTTCGAAAAGCAAAAATTGTTCTGTCATTTTAGCTCGAATCTGAAGTAATTGATAGATGAGCAAGATGTCTTCGGTGTTTTCTGTAGGAAGTGATAAATCCTTTTTAAGGTGAGAAGATATGATACCTAGTTGGTTTTGTAGCTGTAACGGACTTATTAGGTGAGTATTGATTTGACCATTGTGTATATAGGTGATGGTGTCCAACAATATGTTTTGTGTATTTTGTAAACTATTTAACATATTGCTCGCGATTAAAGCTGATAAAGTGAAGTCGATTAATTCTTCTGCGTTCAATAGTTCTTGATTCAGTCTATTTGTTTCTCTTTGTGTGTTAATTATTTGTTGATTTATTATTTTGTATTGTCTGTTTATTGCTTCTTCTGTTCTTTTTAGGATATTATTCTCCGCTTCAATGATAGATGTTTGATTTTTTAACATTTGTAACAGGTGTTTCTCGTTCTGTCTTATGAGTGATATATCGTTCTCATATTGTTCGGCGAAATGCTGATCTAATACCCCGAACAGGCTGTTAGCTAAGTACCCGACACCATTGATAAGGCCGCGTTTACGTCGCATCATATGATGCCCCATTAATACTTTATTGTAGTACTCAAGTTCGACGCTCCCTTGGTGTAATTGAGTAAGGATTACGTTACAATGAGATTTCTGTATTGTGTTGTTGCAACATTTTTCTAAATAATCGGCGTACTTTGTGAATGCCTTAATACCTTGCCAATAGGGTTGAGTATCATAGTAAACTACTAATTTCCAGTCGTCTCGGATGATTTGCATGTTTGTCATCTTTTCGAAGTATAATGCTTGGTTATGGTTAAATTGTGTAAGATTGTACTCTGAAGATTGCCCTGATATGATCAAGCTCAGAAATAATAGAAAAGTTATAAATGTAGAAAACACCCCCCGTGGCTTACGGCGACTTCTTGACCTTGACTCCTGTGGTGCATGCTCTTGGACTTCATGGTCTGGTGTATTGGATGGTTTGGTTAAAATTGATAACTTTGTAATGGGTCTTTTGATGAGTCCGGTTTTTGTTTTTAAGGTGACCACGCGAACGAAGCCATCTTTTCCAGGGTGTAGTTGGACCACTCTACCGAGCGCCCACTTTCCCGCCGGTAAGTTTACATCTTGAATGATAACGATGTCGTCGATCTGTAAATTTTCTTTTTTGTTATGCCATTTGCTTCTAGTATTCAATTGAGTGAGGTATTCCGTTTTCCACCTTTTCCAAATATCTGTAAATATTTTTTGTGTTAATTGCCACCTTTTTCTTTCATCGTTTTCAGTCTCTATGATGTGTAATATTGGTCCGCTGGAGAGAAAATGCGATGGAGTGAGACAGGATAGATCTTCTGGATTCTCTGTTAAAGTGCATAGCGGTCTAGAGTTGAGACACCCTTCAAGCTGTGTGAGTAGGGTAGAGTATTCTTCATAGGTAAGCTTTTGTTCACCTATAACGCGACGCAAGTGATATTTCAAACTTTTTACTGCCGCTTCCCACAGTCCTCCAGCACTGGGCCAAGATGGAGCATTAAAGTGCCATTCTACTTCCATCTCACTTAACTCTCCGAGACATTCTGTGTTTACAATTAGCCGTAAGTCAATGAAGCTCTTTTGTAAAGCTCTCGATGCTCCGACGAAGTTTGTTCCGTTATCCGAATACATGTGACGTGGAGCCCCTCGCCGCGCTGCCATTCTGCGCAGCGCGGCCACGAATGCGGAGGAGCTCAGGTCCGATACGAGCTCGAGGTGCACAGCTTTTGTCGCCATACATACAAAGACAGCTATATAAGCTTTTGTTGTCTTTACACCTCTGCCCTTGCTGCTCTTCACATCTACAAAGCCGGTGAAATCTACTCCGGTGTGAAAAAAAGGTCGCGAAGGATTGCACCTAGCGAAAGGCAAATCACCCATAATTTGCTCATGTTTGGATGGATTATGACGCTTGCATGTTGTACACGTGCGTAATCGTTTCTTTACTGCACGGATTCCTCCCAATATCCAATAATTTTTTCGTATGTGTGATAGAGTCAGACGTGACCCGCCGTGAAATGTTAATTTGTGCGAATGATCAATTAAAATGTCCGTGAGATGGTTATTGGATGGAATTATCAATGGATGCTTCATTTCTTCGCTTATATAGGCATTCCTAAGCCGTCCTCCAACTCTCATAGCCCCGTTTTGATCTAAAAATGGATTAAGGCATATGAGACTACTCTTTGAGTGAACCTTGTTATGTTTTTGTAAATTAAGAATTTCTTCATAAAAATACATTTTTTGTAAATGCATAATGAGTTGTAATTTAGCTCCTTTCAATTCATTTGTTGTTAGGTATGTGGACGCGATCCGATTACGTAATGCGAAACGACGAATCCATGCAATTATTCTTACTATCCGCATAAAATTACTGTGTTTATTTATTAAATCTTCAATGAAATGGTCTTTAACGTTATAAGTACTAAGGTTTACATTCTTTTTAATTTTTAATTCTTCTTTTGTAATATACGTAGGTATAGACTGTTCATTGTAGTTATTGTAGTTATGTAACCAATTGGGACCGTTCCACCATAATGAATGTTCTTTCAGTTGTGATGGTATAACTCCTCGACTGGCGCAGTCTGCTGGATTATCAGCTGACTTGACGTATCTCCAGCAGCCAGGGTGCATCACATCGGTGATCACTCTCACCCGATTGGATACGAAGGGCTTCCACCGACTAGGCTCACCTTGGATCCAACCTAATACTGCAGTGGAATCTACCCATCCATATATACTTATATTATGACCTGATAGGCTGACTCGTACCTTTTGCATTAACTTTGATAGAAGATGAGCCCCGCACAACTCTAAACGTGGTAAGGTTATACTCTTGTTCTGTGGGACTATTCTTGATTTAGCGGCTACTAGGATTACTGAAGAATGTGTGTTTTGTTTATTTTGAATTTTACAGTATATTACGGCAGCAAATGCCTTTGTAGAGGAGTCACAGAAACCGTGCAGTTCCATGTCACAATTCTTGCGAGTTTTCAACCATCTTGGTAAACAAAAGTTATTTATAATGGCTAACTCTTCTTTGATTTTGAGCCACTCGTTTTTGATATTATCTGTTAAACTATCATCCCAGGAAAGGTTCAAAGTCCAAACCTTTTGAAATAGCAGTTTTAATTTTGTAGTAATAGGACACAGCCACCCGAGCGGGTCGTATATCTTAGATATATCTGAAAGGAGACTGCGTTTTGTTAATGTCGAAGATGAAGTGATATTGAAGTGAAACTTGAACTCGTCCTGGACAGGATCCCAACGTAGTCCTAGAGTTTTGCTTAATTCTGTGTGTTTGAAGTCGAATGTGAGGTTATCAGATTCGTTGACATCCTGAAGTAATTCCGGTTTGTTTGAAGTCCACTTGCGTAAATTAAATCCGCCTGATTTCAAAATTTTTATCAGATCTGTCTGTAATTTTTTGGCTGATACGAGATCATGATCTCCACTAATTAAGTCATCCATGTAAAAATCTTCTTTAAGCACCGTTTGGACCTGACTCTGTGTGTACTTGTGGCCTTCATCCATAGCCAGTTGTTTGAGTGTCATCATGGCTAGATAGGGTGCTGATTTTGTACCATAAGTGACAGTTGTTAGCTGGTAGTCACGTAAGACTTGATCAGGGTGATCCCTCCACACAATTTTCTGATAGAGTTGATCTTCTTTATGCACTAAAATCTGCCGAAACATCTTTTCAATGTCCGCAGTATAGGCGTATTCGTACTGACGCCATTTCATGATCAATGTCATTAGATCCTTTTGTAGGTTTGGTCCTCGCTTCATGACGTCATTCAAACTAAGCCCTGTGGGTGTTTTGGATGATCCGTTAAAAACAACCCTTAAAGAAGTACTAGATGAATCCTCCCTTAACACACAGTGGTGTGGTAGATAATAACCTAGTGTCGAATTACGGCTGCATTCTTTCATGTGATTTAAATAACGATATTCGTCAATAAATGCTTTGTATTTTTCTGCTAAGTTTTGTTTTCTAATAAACTTACGTTCCATTTGCTTAAATTGCGCAATAGCAGTAGGTTTAGAGTTCCCTAGTTGTAATTGGAAATCCGTTTTGAATGGAATGCGTACTATATATCGACCACTGTCCTGTCGCGTTGTTGTTGAGTGATAATATTCGATGCATTCTCGATCTTCTGAGGAGATTTCATTATTATCAGAAATATCTTCGGTTGACCAAAATTGTTTCATCTCTTCGATATTATTGATGACAACGTTGCACTGAAGAGTTTTGACATTTCCGCACAAAATCCACCCTAATTGAGTTTGTTGTGCTACGGGGGCTTTGTTTTCGCGAATAATGCCATTTAAAATAATGTTTGAATAAACGTCCGCACCTAGTAAAATATCTATCGGTCGACTCATATGAAAGTCGGGGTCGGCAAGTTGTATGCTATGTATATGTGGCCACGAAGGTTTTTCAAATGTTTTATTTGGCAAGTTATTGATTAAATTGCGCATAACATAAACTTCTATGGTGAGGCTGTAATTAGTGTGAACCGAAGTGCAATTTATCGTCATTACACCCCGAAAACTGTTTTCGGTGGCTCCTACCCCGTATACGACCCCGCTGCAGCGTCTTCTCGGATGGCCTAGTTGCTGTGCTGCATTTTCGGAAATAAGTGATGTTTGGGAACCTTGGTCGATCAGGGCTCTCATAGTCTTATAGGAACCATCCGCCGCTTGGACTTTGATAAGGGCTGTAGCTAGAAGGATTTCTGACAGGTCATTTCGGGACACGTGGCTGTTGTTAGGAGCCGGCGATGTGTTTTGTAAAGCATTTTCAATAGGCTCGGTTCGTGATGTAGAAGGCTTCAGTACAAATCCTTTAACGTTGGAATATGAATCGTGTAGCAACGTGTTATGGCCTAAGTTACAAACACGACATTTTTTGTCCGATATACAAGTTTTACCATGATGATTAATTAAACAGTTTCGACACAAATTAAGTTTCGCAATTGTTTTACGTTTTTGTTCTGCGTTTTGTTCTAAAAATGTTTTGCAATAAAATATTCCGTGTTCATTACTGCAAAGCGGGCAATTCCTTTGTGTTGCACATTGGATCTTGTTACTAGAATAGTTTATGAATGGTTTGTACGTAGGGTTTGAATTTGAATGAAACTTATAATGATTAGGTATTTTGGTTTTATTGAGCAATTCTCGATCACGTTGTTGCTGCACGTGCGTTAGTGACTTCGAATTATCCGATTTCCGATGCGAAGTTTCAAGGGATGTGAATTTCGCTTCTAAATAATCAAGAAAATCTTTTAAAATAGGTATATCTCGCGGTTTCTTGAGAGATTCTATGTAATCGTTGTGTGTTTCGGAGTCGAGCTTCTGAGACAACAAATGGATGATCAAAGGATCCCAGTTTGATATATCGACGCCGAGGTTTTTAATTGCGTGAAGACACTCGTTTGTGGTGTCGTGTATCTTCTTAATACCTACAGCTGACTGATGTTGCATGATGGGAATGGTTAGTAGGGTATTTATATGAGCCGTGAAGATTAACTTCTTGTTGTTAAATCTGTTGTTGAGTATTTCCCAGCAGGCATCATAATTATCCGAACTTATTGTAAGATGTTGAATAAGTTTTTCGGCATCACCTCTCACTTTACTCTTCAAGTACTGCATCTTTTGAGCATTGGAAAGCGAAGGGTTACTGTGTATGGCTTCAATAAAAAGGTCTTTGAATGACGACCATTGCTGGTAGCTGCCTCCAAAGTTAGGGATTTCCATTTGGGGTGTAGATTTTTCCCTATGTGAAACAGACCGCATGCTGATGTTAAGTGCTTTTTTCATGTCATTAAACGTTTTCTCATGTTTCGTAAACGCTGCTTCGTACTCAGAATTGTCGCCGTTAAGTTCACTATCAATCTCCCAGTGCAAAGAGTCGATAACGGACCACCTAGCAGACAGTGCTTTTAGCGCATCTTCATATTCCCACCGATCTTTAAGCGAATTAACGTCAATATTTGTAACCGTGCGAGAAAAAGCTTTAAAGTTTGATATTTGCTTTCGAAGCAGATCCTCAGACTTACTAATGGTACCTTTTGATTTGCTGGTAGATGATGAGGGAAATAGAAATGTAGCAGGCTGAACCGGTGTTGCCGGTTTGCCGCCTTTTATGATTATTTCGCGCGATGAATAATAGAAGTTATTCATCTGCTCAAATACTGAGTTGGTAAAATATGAGTGAGTTTCGTCACCAAAATCACATATTTGAACATGGTTAGATTGAAATTCCTGCCAATAAGAGTCTAGCGTTTCCAGACGACGTTTAATATAGTCCGAAGTTTTGCGTTCCGCACTATCCTTGCGGAAGTTTGTTAAGAGCTGCTCCATAGCGCCCTTCAATTGCAGCTGAGTTGCTACTATGTCTTCCATGCTGAGTGACATTTTCGAAGTAAAATTGAAACGATCTTACTTGGACTCAGGAAACAGAAGTATATGCTACACCAAGTCTACCACGACCCGATGACAATGATGCTGGCAAGAAGAGCGGGGCACGGTATTCACAGATTCACACCAAGAAATTGTCACTTAAGCAATGTCACTGCAGACACACGTGTAAGATCCCGCTTTTCCGAAAGCTCGAAGGACCATTAAGATGTAGGAGACACCTTTGATTAAATAAATAATTGTTAGTGAAAATAAAAGTTTATTGAGTGAAAATAAAAACTAAAATGAATGATTGCAATTTGCGTGATATGAGTATAGCCGCGGTAACGTCTATGACCGATCGACCGTCAACGTATACTGGCGTTACTGGCATAAACCGCGCGGTCAGCAATGTGCGGTTAAAGACCGTACACGTAGTGTGTTTTTTAAATATCTTCTAAAATCTTTTGTTTTATAAATTAGTAATTTATCACTACCAATAACAATACCACTTTATTTTTATTGACTGTGTTTTAAGAAATTGATGATAAGTTTTTGCACAACTTATATGTGAACTGAATATTAATAGCTCATAAAGAAATAAAATTATTATTACATCATTTTGTAAATGACTTTGATTTTTAATATAGTATATTAAAATTAATTATACTCAAGTACATCTCATTTGAAACCTTATATACTACTTTATATTTGTGCAAAATTTCACAGGTTTATCATTAGAAATAAAAAAGTTATAGATTTTTAGGCAAAAGTACACCTCGATTTTCCACAGTGCGCCGTTGGCACCTTGGCGATGTCTGTTCACACATGATCAACTTCTCGTGTGCTCATTATCCTGCTCCTTGCTATACTGCATAAAATTCCTTGTAACCCACATATATAAAAAAGTGTCAAAAAAATCCGTTCACTTTTTCCTTCGGTCTACATTATAATCTAAAGGTCCTAAATCCTATTTGAAGCCGAAGAATAAACAAATATCTAATTATAATGTTTTGACGTTCATCAAGTGTATCGAATGATGATGATGATGATGAATGAGTGAATGATGGAATCTATTTGATTATGAATTAACTTTGTTTATAACATTATGTATGTTGCACAACGAACACAATGTAAAATTGCAACACGCATGACATTCATTGAATCCTC
>DWET01000034.1:0-10540 GCA_018247135.1 Paramimus stigma | reverse complement strand
AATTATCTCATGCTGGCTCCGGTCGGTAGTTGGATGGGTGACCACAAGTGGCAATATTTATCGAGTGCTTCCGTGTCTCAGATGGCATGTTAATTAAACATAAACAAGGAGGGTTAGGCCTCAGTTATTATTAGGTAACAGTTGATAAGCTGTGTTGGAGGCTTTCACACAACCTGAAAATGTCCAATGCTAGGATTGGCCACCAACCCCTTCAATTCGCATTGGGGCAGGCTGGTGGAGTATACTAGACCTCCTTAAAACTTGAAAAGAGACCCAGCAGCAGTGACCAATATGGGTTGTAAGTTTTTAAGATTGTAAGTTAAGTTTTAACTCTGACTTTAATTGTCAATAAAGTTGCTTCATATTAAGTAAAATTAGGACTATGAAAATTACCCCACTAAAAATATTTATACCAAAAGAAGTATTTTACATTTAAATAAATCTCTTTAGTTTATCATACTATTTTTCAGTCAGGCAATATGCAAGATCAAGCTTACCTCCATCATATGTTGAATCTTTGAATCACTTAAAAGAGAATCAACCAGTTTGTGAATCCCCTAAACTTTTTTGTGAGACCCCAAAAAACCACAATATACATGGTAGACATCAGGAAGAACCGATCAAACTTTCATACAACCCATATGGAGCTGGTGATGCCCAAAATCATTACTACCCTCAGGAGTACAGAGGTAATACTAATATTTTAATACATTATCATTATATATAATATTTCTCAAATAATTTGAGGCCATCACATCAGATCAAAGGTTAATAAATAATCCTAATATATATAAACCCTATAGCTGTGCGTCACATTTATGCTACCAACATTGTAGTGCCCCTAACATGCTAGTTGTATGAATACAACTGAGATTATGCACAGTTTTAACTGTGTAGAGGTGTTTAGAGTTATAAAAACATAATTTTAAATTTACTTGTTGTGTTGTCATATGTCTATTGAATCATTATTTTTGGTGTATTATGCGGTTCATAAGGTGGAAATTTGACAAAGAAAACTGTGTTATTCTCTGTCTCATAAATACGACCTGCACGCTGGGGGCACAGCAAGTGATGTTTAGTGTTTAAACTGCAAAGTCACATTCAAGCATTAATGTCAAATGCTACATGGGTCATCTAGTATATATTTGTGGTTACGATACATATCTCAAAGTTAATCAGTTTATCTAACGAAACTAACAGAATGAAAATATTTCAGGCCATGTCAATGGAATTAATCAATATGATGCTAGACAAGAGTACATGAACGCAGAGCAGTTAAAAGTTATGTATGAGGTATGTGAACATAGAATTAAATAACATTTACATTCAATTTCCATCATCAGATCTTATACCTGAGATCCTGGTGGCTACTATATGTATTTATATATTTAATGTGTTCATGCTTTTTTAGGCAGAACAAAGTCTGCAAAGGTCTCTATATCAATTATACTTTAGTTCTGGTTAAATCTTTTTTAAATACTATAGATTGCTGTAGAACAATTTCTTGGTAAGGTCTGCTAAGGTCTTAAAACCCTGCATGTAAAAATTACACATCCATAAAATTAATTTTTCTCCGAAATGTGAACTGCACCAAATTGGATGTGTCTTTTTTTATATGTTTCGGTCAGTCGGGTAGTTACAGGTGATTTTTAAGTCAATATATTATTGTGCAATTATTGAAAATCGAGCTGATTTCACTTTAACAGAAAGGTTATTTTATCAAGACAAAAGTAATAAAATATGGGATACAAAGTTTGCCGGGTCAGCTAGTTAATGTTATAAATAACAATTAGTGTTGTAAGTTACTATAAATTATGGCTCAAATAGATTATATTTTAATTAACAGAATGGTTTTTTATTATTTCAGATGCGCATTAAGGAATGCCAGGAGCTTGCAACACAAGTGGAGAAGTCTGACACTGAGATAGAAAGTCTCCGGGCAAGGCTATCTTCAGCTGTACATGACAAGGACAAAGCAGAGAGATCACTACAGGAAGCTCACCAGTTACTTGGTAAATTTAAGATATTTTGTAAATGTTGAACATGTTAGTCTGTCCCAGACTTTCCTGTATTATTACCACAACCTACCCTATTTCCGCTGTGAAGCAACAATGTTCTGTTTCTGTACGAAGGGCGCAGGTCTTTGGTAGTAAAGCATCCTCCCATCCATTTCTTTTAGTATCATAAAGGTAAAGCAAACAGGCATGCAAGCCAACCGGTGTTAAGTGGTTACTGCCGCCCCTAGAGATCCTTCCACAAACTCACATAGAACCTGTCCATGTAGAGACTGTATAAGGGTGTGCTGCTACCCCTGAGGCTTAAGATGGCTCTTTGTCTAGTATACTGCATCCTTCAACATGGATCATAACATTGCTGTTGCTTCACGAAAGAAAAAGGTGCAGATGGGACAGATCACTCTACCACCTTATATTCCATCATAATACCTCTTCGTCGAATACCTCTTCGTCCTTTAAACTCCAAGAGGTATTCGACCACGCACATCAAAGTGTTCTAATTTCAAAATGCTGTATTTCCAGCATCAAGCAAGCACCGGGGTGCGGAGCTAGAAGCTCAGATGACAGCGCGTGCGGCCCAGCTGGTGGCAGGCGAGCGGGAGCGCGAGGAGTTGCGGTTGCAGCTGCGAGCCGCCAACGTGGCGCTGCAGGACGCCCAACAGCGCCTGCACACTCTGCAGGTATGTTTGGGATGCCAGCATCAGACCTTGTGAGGACAACCCCTGTGGAACAATGGTCAACATTCTGAGTTGTCACTCGAACGATCCAGGGTTTGATTCATAGTAGAGTAGAAATTTGAATGATGAATTTGGGTTTTTGTTTCTGGTACCCACCGCATAGCATTTTTGTAAATATGAAGAATGCTAGTATTGTGCTGTGTAAATTATTTAGTTTTATTATTAACTTAGGCAATAATGATTGCATTAAATGAGCATTGCGCTCGTTCATGTGGCGAGTTATAATCAAAGTAATGACCACTTTTAAGCTTCCATTTAATAGTTATGTAGCGACTTTCAGACTTTCAACCTATCAATATTATGATGTCCTTACAGAAAGTGTTTTATTTTTTGATATAACACATACAACTTAAAAAAGATTTAGAATTTTTTATTTATTCCGTAGGTGGCGCACACGCATGATACAGATGCACTATTCAGAGAGCAGCAGGACAGGTAAAAATTGAGACTATTTATTTATTTTTAATCTGTATATAAAACACAAGATCAACTAATACTAACTTTAATTTAAAGGCATAGAGAGGAAGTTGATAGACTGCAAAACGATTTGATGGAAACTAAGCAGAGACTAAATGAAAAGGTAATGTACATATATGGTTTCAATAATAAAATAAAGTTTTCACAGCATTGAAATAATAGATTTATTTATTACAATAAACATTAATTTCTATTTCATCAATATTGATTAATCTTTATAATTTCGTTTACATAATTCTTTGCAGATATATTCTGTTACCATATAGCTCATGTATTTCATGTACTTCTATTTTTACCTTAAAATGCTTTTTATTTATATATTGTTGTTATATATATGTATATAACAATTATTTACATTTTAATATCGCTCAGATTGACCTGTGGCAAGCTGATAAATTATTTTCTTTTATACATAGACATTAAAAATAAAATTTAGAAATGTTTTACTGACTTAAACCATTAAATACTATTACAATGCCTATTGATTACAAATATTAGATAATACTTTATCTTATCAATAAGAAATTAGAAGTTTGGTAAGAAAAAAAATATATCGCAATTTAAAAATACTGTTACAATGAAAAGCTGCTGACACTTATGCCACTCCTGCTAATATCTATTGGCCACACGTAATCACTTATTGTCTGGAGGCCCTGCTTCCTTTTGGTAAGTAAATTATATAAAATGAAGTAAAAGAAGACCATAGGTATACTTACACTTCTGTGCACCATTAAACAGTGCTCGGTCTTTTGCAGTATCACCAACTTCAATAATTTTGGCTCCCGCTAACAACTGCATGATGAGGCCTGATGTGACAATGGGTGATATTCCGAGCTCCATGAGGGTTCCTCTATTTGAGGCCAGGATCACACGGATCCAGTAGAAGGGATCTGCACTGTCTGATGACATTATACCGAATAATGGAATCTAGAAAAAGAACATATTGTTTAGTATTAACTATAATAAAAATAATAAACACTATATATATTGAAGCATTAGTGGTCCCGCAACAAACGACAATCATAGCCAATCTCCAAAATTAAGCAACGCCAGCTCCGGTCCGTAGTTGAATGGGTAAACGTAAGTGGCAATATTTCTTGAGCTCTTTCATGCTTCGGAGGGCATGTTAAGCTGTCTGTCCCAGTTGTTATCATTAGATAATAGACGTTAAGCAGTGTCAGAGAGCTTTGGGTGGCCTAATAACTTCCAACACTTATGTTGGCCACTAACCCTGCCACCACTCCTCATTGGGGCAGTGTGGTAGAGTATGCTCTAGGCTTCCCTAAATATAGGGAGAGACCCAGCCTTCAGTTGCCAATATGGGTTGTAGCCATACACCTACAGCCCCAGTGTCACACACAAATAACCAGACCAGTTACAGAAATACAAATTCATTGCTCTGCTGAGATGAAACCAGACACTTCCAGTGAGGACCAGCATGATGACCACAGCACCACAGGAGTCATCAAGTGCTCAAGCATTTGAGTATATATCAAAAGTTTCTAAATTATTTCTCAATAAAGAAATAGTGTAGGAAGGCTTAAAACTTAACTAACATTTAACTCCCTTAAAGAATACCTGCTGACCCTATCCTACTGACTATTTTTGATAAGTATTTTCTTATATTACATTACTAAGCTATATTGAATTCCTTTTATTGTAATCAGACAGTCCATTGTATTATTCCAGACCATCCATCCATCCATATACTATATTTTATACATTCAAGAACAAAAATTCTCATTATATCGTAAGATATAATTTTTTTTTTCATGAATATATACTAATGCATTTAAAACATAATAATGGTTGTTATATGGTTTATGTACTGCATTTGAATATAGAGCCTAATAGACAATGTCATAATTAAAAACGCAGCTTAAATAAAAAGCATGGGATACACAACTTTCACTTTACATGTAAATATTTGTTCAATTAAAATGTTCAATACACATCTTTATTCAACAATGCATAATTTTTTAATTACGTAGAAATATCTTCAACATATGGAATGTTAGTTAATAAAAAAAAAACTTGAAAAAAATTACATACCTGGCAGCATACTAGGAAAATAAATAATGTGATTGCTGTCCATAATACTTTCTCCCTGAATTGGATCTGAAATATAAAAGTTTCATTCATAAACAGTCCGTAATCTGCCAACGAAGCCAACTTTTACAGTTACGAATTCAGGTGTATAGGTTATATTACTTTCACTTTTAAAGAATTAAATCAACAAAAGTGATTAGTGAATCTAGTTGTTAAATATAGTATTTTAAACAATTCATAACTATAAATAAGTTGTGGATAATGAAAAACCCAGAAAAGAAAAAGTACACACCTTTCGTTCTGGTTTAGCTATTTCTGGCAGTATACTGCAGAAAGGCTTTATAACTTCGAGGAATTTTACTGTAAAAATAAAATGTTATGTTATTTTACACGTTTTAACACGAAATCAACAATACATACGATTTATTAAACGAAAATTAGGAATTCTGAATAGTACTTATTATCACTATTTATTACAAAAATATGCACGATACTCACTTCCCATTTTGATTTACTGTGATTTAACTATCCTAACTATAAAATTAACTGATCAATCTCAAGGAAACCATTCAACTTTTGTTCAATAATAAGACTCCAACTGGACTTTTACGAAAATGAGCCTGCGCAACACCGCCAGCGAGCCGTCCACAAATGACACGTCCACAACGTCATGTCACGTGACCTGTGATGTTGGCGTGGAAAATGTTGCCAACATTTTGCGGTTAGTTATCTTCATAATCGTTTTTAAAAGCCAGTTGAAAGTTGTTTAATCATGTTTGGTGTAATACTTTTAATTAAACACAAATACTCATATGCTATAACATGACAGAAACATTTTTTATTGAAATTTTAAAAAATATGTGAAGCATTTGTCAATCCTTACTATTACAGTGCTGTAGTAAATTATTTTAAGGTCTCATTCAAACTTATATATTATTACTGATACCTTGAATGAAATGGGACACAGTATTATTTATAATGTTTTTGTTTTCTCGCTACGTTTTTTATTCTCAAAAACTGGCTGTACATAAATCAAGAGACTAACATCCCAAAAGCATAGCTTTAAAAATGTAGGTAGTAGAGTGGCATTAACAAAAAAATTAAACGGTTTGGTGCTCAGACTAGTGTTTTACTTTGTAAACCCCAATTTTGAGTAGAAATATTATTAGCGAGTCAAACACAAAAAATTAAAGTTAAATGTATTCTGTGGACTAAAATGTCACACAATTGTCAACTGCCTTGTGAGATTGTGTTATGTTGTGAATGTTATTTTTATTTGTTACTGAACAGAAGTCTGAACGTCAGAATGGCAATATTCAATAATGACATTTATATAAACACGGCCAAGCAAGAGAGGCATGTGTTTTTGGGATAAAGGTTTATTCAAACAATAACAAATAGGTTCTTCAACGTTGACAAAAATGCAGCAGCCTCACCGTCCTGGTAATCTCAAACAGAGCAATAAAGCTCATAAGTCGCGCCACAGATCTAAACGGGGAATAGCAGCAGCGGTAAAAGGTTAGGTTAGATTAATTATAATTTCTTGCAGCATATTTGTAGCATATTAATGAAATTTTTACTTCAGGTAAGGTGAATGTGAAGGAGTTCGTTCGTCGCAATCGTCACATCCTGAAAAAGGACGAGAGAAGGCATCAGGCTATGCAAATTAGACGGAATAAACGGGAAGAAGTGTTATCAAAGAAACGCGCTCTCGGTGGTACTAGAAACCCTCCGTTTTTAGTGTGTGTCGTGCCGTTAAACGCTCAGCTAGACGTACAGTCTGCACTGGTCATTTTGAAGACTTGCTATGAAGGTGCTGTGATCAATCAGTCGCAAAAAGGCGTATTGCATATAAGGTATTATATTATAAATACAAAGTTTTGTTAATATTATTTTCTTCACTTTTTTATATTACGTAGCAATATTCTTAATACTGTGATGGGAATATGGAGGATGTTAATAATCTATTACGCCATGTCAATAACCCATGTTCCATAATAAAAGTGATTTGATTTGAAAAAAATACTTGAACTTTAACTGAAATGTTACTGTAACTCCTACAATTTTTTTATATGTCGAAGAGGCAGCAAATGGGCATGTAGGCCATCTGGTGTTAAATGGTTGCTGCTGCCCATAGACATCCTCCCATAAACTCGGATAGAACCTGTCTCTGTGCGAGACTGTAGGAAGGTGCATTGCTATCCCCGAGCTGAAGAAATACTACTGAATCTTACGATTACCAGTGCATTGTTATTTCCTTAATTTTTTTACTACTTAGTAAGGTTGTTTAAAAAATACTTGAATTATAACTATAATGTTACTGTAACTCCTACAAAACATTACCAGTGCAATATTTTAAAATTATTACATTGGAATAAGACTAGATAATTAATATTTATTTAAATGTTTAGTTTAAGGTTAAAAGTAGTGTTAATTTTAATTTAGTTTAATGATTAAAAATGAATTCCATCAAATGTTTACACTTTAGATGATATTTTTATATTTACTCTTATATTTTTGATATTTTCAATCATAGATTTTCTTAACCTGTGTTATGTTCTTTTACAGCTTACCAAACTTTAAGCAAAGGTTTTCCTTTGTGTGTCCAGAAGTTAATAATGAGTTTGCACTCCTTGATTCTCTTAAAGCGGCAGATACAGCCCTGTTTGTTAGTTCCGCTTTAGATGAACCAGTTGATGACTGGGGTGAGAAAGTGCTAGCTCTGGCTATGGCTCAGGGAATGCCTACACCAGTAGTTGTTGCAATGGATATCGAAGGAGTCCATCCTAAAAAAAGAACAAGTGAAAAACAAAATGTTCAAAAACTCATTTCAAAGTGGCTACCTGAAGAAAAAGTAATGCAGCTTGACAAGAGTTCAGACGGTTTAAATTTGCTTAGAAGAATTGGTAGTCAAAAACGAAACATTATACATCACAGAGAAAAGAGGCCCTACATGTTAGCTGAAGAAGTTGAATATGTGCCAAACTCTGAAGGTGAAAATGGAACTCTAAAATTAACTGGATATTTAAGAGGTATGCCTTTAAATGTGAATGGTTTAGTTCACATTACTGGCCTTGGGGACTTTCAGATGGCACGAATTGATGGCTTGGATGATCCTTATCCGCTGAATTTGGGGAGAGAAATCTCAAAAGGGGATACAATGGAGGCAGAAGTAACCAAAGTTACAATATTGCAAACAGCTGATCCTGGCAAACAAGAAAACCTTCAAATTGAAAATATACCAGATCCTATGGATGCTGAACAAACTTGGCCCACAGAAGAAGAAATTAAACAATCTAACTTAGAAACTAAGAAGAAAGTAAAGAAAGTCCCCAAAGGCTGGTCTGACTATCAAGCAGCATGGATTGTGGAATCTGATGCTGAAGATGTCTCTAATAGTGGTAGTGATGATGAAAATGATGCTGATGACGATAATGATGAATTTATGTCTTGTGAAGAGGAGAACTCTGATAAAGAGTTGGATGAAGACGATAATGATTTTGCATCAGTCACAGAATCTGAAGTTGGTCCAACTGATGAAAAATATGATGCCACAATAGATGCAGTAGAAGAACATGAAATGCTACAGAAACTAACAGCTGCACGTGAGGACCAACAATTCCCAGATGAAGTGGACACCCCTCAAGACGTCCCTGCAAGGGAGAGATTTATGCGCTATCGAGGATTGGAGTCATTCAGGACATCAGCCTGGGATTCTAAAGAAAACTTACCTGCTGACTATGCAAGAATATTTCAGTTTGAAAATTATGATCGCACAAGGAGGAGAGTCTTCAAGGAGCTTGAAGATAGTGTCATTAATATGGTTAGTAAAAAGATGCACCAAGATTTTCATAATTAAAAAGGTTACATGAAAAGTTTGCTATGAAATAGTCCCAGTTTGCAGTACTTATAATATTATTTACCTTTTGCAGTATGGGTTCTACATAACCATTCATGTAAAGGATGTGCGACAAGACTTATGGAAAGCCTTCAGTGCTGCAGGTGACGAAAACCCAGGTGCTGTGTTTGGCTTACTCCCTCATGAACATAAGATGTCTTTGATGAATGTTGTCCTGAAGCGTACAGGAGTCAGTGATGAACCTATCAAGAGTAAAGAACGTTTGATATTCCAAGTTGGATACAGGAGGTTCATTGTAAACCCCATCTTTAGCCAACACACTAATGGAAGTAAACATAAGGTAAGATATTTTTTATTTATTAATTATCTGTATGAAGTATCAAAAAAAGTTAAATATGAAAGTAGAAACGAAATTAGCTAAACTGGTTCACAAAATGTTTACAATTTAAGCTAAAAAAAGACATGCCATTTTTTACAAAGGAAGAATCCTAAGGAAATATCCTACACTAAACTTTTTCTGACAAATACTTATTTTGTTACAGTATGAAAGATTCTTTCAGCCGGCAACTACATGTGTCGCATCATTCTATGCACCCATTCAGTTTAGTCCATCTACAGTGTTGTGTTTTAAGGTAAGCAGAATTTGAGAGTGAATTTTTGTACTTATACATGATAAATAATATAAGACTTAGACAATATACTAATTGACAGTAGACATGTTATTTTTTAATTTTATTTTTATGTCAAAGATGCAAACGGGCATGCAGGCCATCTGGTGCTAAATGGTAACTGCCGCCCATAGACACCCTCCCACAAACACATCAAACAGAAACAGTGATTGTTGTTTCATAAAAACAAGGAGTAAATGAACTTTATACCTCAGATGGGATACTGGGGCTTGTGATTTGGAAGGCAACTGGCTCCACCTATTTTTGTCTCTTCCAGGGAACTCTGATATTCTATTTCGTTATAACAATTGAATATTTGATTTTTGTGAAATGTGGAAAAAGCTTCCCCCTGATGTTTTCTCTCTGGGCTACAACATGGGGTTTTTCAAAAGGTATATAGTATATAGAGTGCTGCAAGGCTGGCACATAGATGATTCTTCTGGTGTTGCAAATATATACAAATATTATTTATACAAGGTCTAAAACATATTTTCAAATGTAACTTTTTTACATTTATTTGTATGTATTCTTTCTGCTTTTCAGGAAAAGCAGAATACTCGCCTGCAGCTGGTTGCTTCAGGAGTGTTGCTGTCATGCAACCCGGATAGACTGGTTGTCAAAAGGATTGTACTGTCAGGCCATCCGTATAAGGTAAATATTAAAAAATTTTGTCTTTCTAAATATTTATCTAAATTTCATTATAGCCTTATTCAATATTATATGAATTATTTCTGA
>DWET01000033.1:0-10789 GCA_018247135.1 Paramimus stigma | reverse complement strand
GCGACCTTCGACATAAGAAAAAGCCTAGTAGGGTCCTACATTTCCAAGATGTATTCGGATCATGATGCCCCAACACAAGGAACTCCACTGAAGTTAGAAATTTTATTTGCTCCAAAACATCTATAAGGGGACCGGATACAGTTTATTTACGAAGTTTTCTACTGCATTCAGTACACGGCCTTCCAAAGAGTCAAAGTGTATTTTTAAGTGTTTTAGCGTACAACAAAGACGAATGTGTAAATTTTCTATGGCCGGCAGCGACCATTTAACACTAGATGGCCTGCATGACTATTTGCTATTGTTATTTGATGCACAAATAACAATTTGATGTTATTGGGAAAATAGCCTAATGAGAACCAGGGCTTGGCTGTAAGAGCATCCATTATACTTTCGCGTGTAATCACTTCTACAAGTTTTTTTCGGGTCAGCGGAATGTTAGGCTAATGAACCCGTTAACCGAGTTTTTCTCTGTTGTATTTGTTTGCGAATATTCGCCGAGTGATGCGCAAAGTGATAGCCTAGTTAGTAGGAATAGTGATCTCCGATCGAAAGCGCGTTCCACGAGTCAAGCACGTTTGCATTTTTATAGTCATAAGTGTCGCTTTTTTCGTTGAGGTAGCAAACGAGACGATAATCTGTCTGATGTGAAATCACTGCCACCCACAGACCCTCCTTCAAATTGGTCTAGGACTTAAGTTCGATGTTGGTTGTAGAAGGGTGCGGCACTACCCCTGGGGCTTGAGATTTCTTTCCTCGGTATGATGATCGAAGAGTCCAGTCCTTCGAGCCGAAAGCAATATTTCTGCAGCTTTACAGCTATAATAAAAATACCTAAGCGGTAATAAACTTACATGAACGGTGGAGAAAAACCTGTAGACACCAGCTTGGGAGAATTAAAAAATCCTTAAAAGGCTGTGGTCGTTATTAATTAATATATCTCTCTTATTCATTTTCTTTTTGAGAAGACCTGTAAACCCAAAGACCACCAGTAGAATATAAACAGGTTTGGCTCACCGAGAAAACGATAAATCGAAATATATAATAAGATGCAATGAAAATAGTTCTAAGTAAATTACCCGGCTGTTTCAATGATTGGCGTTCTATCGTGATACTACTCGTATGGTTCCTTACGAAGTTTAAATATAACGAAATTGTTTTTAAACTTTATATTTTAATAACTTTTTAGAAGCTATGTAAATTTTCGTACTGTACAGTAGATGGAGAAATAGTATAAGTGTAGTATATTATAGAAGATTTTTGTAAATGAGTTGAGGGTAGACCAAAATAAATCAGTGTTAAACCAACTAACGTGCGTTTCACTACATGGTGGCAGCGGTGCATAGTTAATTACTGATTAAACCAGTGTAATCTTTCGAGATATACGCAAAATAGTGTCTGGCGAACGGTAAATAACTGGCCAATATGGAACACGCGCGTCCTCCAGCGGAATTATCACTCGACGGCGGACCGGCCGCGCGGGCCGAGTCCTGGCGGCAATGGCGGCGGCTGTTCGAAGTGTTCTTGAAGGCGTCTGGAGTGAGCAAGGAGCCCAAGGAAGTTCAGGCTAGCTTGTTGGTTAACCTCATAGGCTCGTCGGGTTACGAAGTGTATTCCACTTTCACGTTCGGAGAAGATGAAAGTGAAGACGACATCAAGTGCTTATTGCAGAAGTTCGATGATTACTTCGGGGCTAGGCCGAACATTATAGTGAGGCGGTATAAATTTTTTACACGTAATCAAGCGGAAGAAAACATCGATCAATACGTGACTGCTTTAAGGCTGCTAAGCCAACAGTGTGATTTCGGTGGTCTGCAAGAGGATTTGTTACGTGATAAAATCGTTTGCGGTATTGCGAATAACACGGTCAGGGACCGGCTACTACGCACAAATGAGTTGACGTTAGCAAAAGCAATACAAATATGTCAAGCGGCCGAAATAACTAAGGAGGAAAATGTATGCATCGGCGGCGGTTCGGAAGAGATTCAAATAAATGCGATGTCCGGGCGCGGCGAGCGGGCGACGGCGCGGCGGCGGGCCGACGGAGCGCGCGGGCGAGCGGCGCGGGGCGGCGCGGGCGACGCGCGGCGCGGCCAGCCCGCCTGCGGCCGCTGCGGCCGGGCGCGCTGCGCGGGAGAGGACCGATGTCCGGCGCGTAATGCGTTATGTTTTGTTTGTGACCAGAAGGGTCACTTTTCGCGAGTGTGTAAGCGAAAGAACGAAATAAGGAAAGTGTTGAATCTCAGTGTCGATACGTCGGAAAGTGATAGTGAACATATGTTTTACGTTAATACGTTAGCGGAGGACAAAAGACTGGGTGAGTCGGTAAAGGAATGGGTTGAAAAAGTATTATGTAACGGCAAAGAAATATTGCTTAAAGTAGATACAGGTTCTATGATTAACGTTATCTCAAAATGTGAATTTTTGCATTTGGGTTTATCTATATCACAGCTTAAACCTTTTACAAAACAAGTTCGTTCTTTCACGGGCGATCAGTTGCCCATAATCGGCATACTAGATAACTTAACCGTTGTACATAATAGAAAAAAATACTCTTTGCCGTTCGTAGTCGCGAATCTGAAATGTCAAAATATATTAGGCTTAGATGGATGTATTATGATGGGGTTGATCAATCGTGTAGATGTTATTAATATTGATAAATACTCAAGTTTATTTGAAGGATTAGGCAAGCTTCCCGGTAAATATAGTATTGTTATAGATAAAAACGTTCAACCGGTGTTGTCTCCCACTAGAAAAATACCGCTGGGATTAAAAGATAAATTACTACTCGAACTAAAGAGAATGGAAAACCTCGGCGTCGTAAGAAAGGTAACGCATCCTACCGATTGGGTTAATGCGATCGTGTTAGTGGCTAAAAAGGATGGCGGCATCCGTGTGTGTTTAGACCCGCGGCCTCTCAACAAGGCGGTGCGGCGCGCGCAGTTCACGCTGCCGACGGTGGCGGAGCTGGCGGCGCGGCTGCACGGCGCGCGCGTTTTCAGCGTGCTGGACGCGCGCTGCGGCTTCTGGATGGTGCAGCTGGACGACGCCAGCGCCGACCTGTGCACCTTCGGGACCCCTTACGGCAGATATCAATTCACCCGCTTACCTTATGGGGTGTCTTGCGCTTGCGAAGTTTTTCACGCGAAACTCAGACAGCACTTGGAGGATTTGAACGGCGTAGAATCATTCGTTGACGATGTCGTTGTATGGGGAACTTCGAAGGAAGAACACGATAGGAGATTGGAGGCATTATTAAAACGCGCACTCGAAATAGGTATTAAGTTCAATCGTGAAAAATGTAAGTTTGGCGTTTCAGAGATAGTTTACCTAGGTCATAAGTTTGATGCGAACGGAATGAGAGCGGACGAGTCAAAGGTAAAGGCGATACTAGACATGCCCGAACCGGCCGATAGAAAAGCATTAGAACGTTTCTTGGGTATGATAAATTACTTGTCAAAATTTATTCAAAACTGTTCGGAGTGCGTCAACGTTCTTAGATTATTGCTGAAAAAAGATAGCGAATGGTCGTGGGAGGCGCAACATACTAAAGCGATAGAGACGCTTAAGAATAAAGTAGCGAGCGCCCCTGTTCTAGCGCTGTATTCGCAGGAGACGCCTGTGATACTCTCGGTGGACGCCAGCAGCGTGGCGCTGGGCGCTGTGCTGCTGCAGGGCGGCCGCCCGGTGGAGTTTGCCTCGCTCACGCTCACCGAAACACAACAGAGATATGCTCAGATTGAGAAAGAGATGCTCGCGATAGTCTTCGCTGTGGAACGATTTCGGCAATATATTTATGGTAGATCGGATGTCACGGTTCACACCGATCACAAGCCTTTAGAGGCACTATTTAAAAAGCCACTAGTGACGGTGCCGGCACGCTTGCAGCGTATGATGCTAAGAGTGCAGGGACTGGACATCCGGGTGGTCTACGTGCCCGGCAAGTACATGTACATCGCGGACACGTTGTCGCGGGCCCCCTTAGCCGAGGTGATGCACGATCGCGTTACAGAAGAAGTCGGTGTGCAGACATGTTTTATGTTAGATCATGTACCGTTTAGTGATAGTAAAATGCAGTCAATTAAGAAAGAGACAAAGTCCGATAGTGTTTGTGTAGAATTAAAAGACTTAATAAAAAATGGTTGGCCACGGAGTAGGCGGGCCGTAAGTGATACAGTAACCGTATTCTGGCCTTACCGGGAACTACTTCATTTTATAGACGGTATCATTTTCAAGGGTGAATGTGTATTTATTCCGCGCGCGTTACGTAAAGAAATGTTGAAACGAGTACACGAGGGTCACTTGGGGATAGAGAGGTGCAAGCGCCGCGCGCGCGAAGTTATGTTCTGGCCCGGCATGGCGCGCGACGTGGAGCGCGAGGTGCGTGGCTGCGGGCCGTGCGCGCTGCACGCGCCGCGCGCCCGCCGCCAGCCGCTGCGGCAACACGAGGTGCCCGCGCTGCCGTGGCACAAGCTGGCCTCCGATATATTTGAGTATCGAAAAAATAGGTATATCGTACTTGTTGATTATTTTTCTAACTATGTCGAGGTAGGAGAATTGACCAGTATTAATAGCAAGCAAGTCATAAAATTTATGAAATCTCAGTTCGCGCGACACGGGATACCTGAAGAACTGGTGACGGACAACGGTCCCGCATATGGTTCTGTAGAATTTAAAAATTTTATGCGGGAATGGGAGGTGCGTCACACTACGTCATCGCCGCACTATCCCCAGTCGAACGGAAAAAGTGAAAGAACGGTTCAGACAGTTAAAAATTTACTTAAAAAATGTATAGACACAGGTGATGACTTTAATTTAGCTTTGTTAAACTTCAGAGCTACGCCAAGAAACGGGTTAGATTCTCCGGCACAAATGTTAATGGGCAGAAGGTTGAAAACAAAGTTACCGATTACGGAAAAATTACTAAGTGAACCGGTCGACAACGATAGCAATTATCGCGCGCTGAAGGCTCAAAGACGTAGGGACAAAAATCAATACGATAAGTCGGCGAAACCATTACAACAGGTCTCGGTAGGCGATAAGGCGACGTTAATATGTAACGGGAATAGGAAAGCGGTATCGGTCGTAGCACGCGCACCGGAACCGCGTTCTTTCATAGTGGAGGACGCCGGGGGCAACCGGTACCGGCGCACGCGCGGCCAGCTGGTGCTGCGCGCGGCGGCCACCGGTAACGGGGCGCCGCAGCCCCGGGCGCGCCTGACCACCGCCCCCCTCGCTGCGCACCCCGTTCCGCGTCGCCGCCGCCCTAACAGGTTGGGTGTTGGCGGAAGAGAAGTGGCATCTCACCAGGCTAGCCCTGTCAGCTCTGCTAGTTTGAATGACACAAGCGGTAGCGACAGGTTATCACCGTCACCGCCAACAGTAACATTTGAGAGGTCGAGGGAGCGAACCGCACGAATGTTAAAAAGTTTTCTTTTTCGCACCAATGACAATTAAATATTACATAAGAAATTATGCATTGTACCGTATTGTAACTATCATGTATACTACTATATTAAAAAAAAAAAAAAAACTAAAATGTTAGTGATATATATAATAAGTGTATAGTCATTATGTGTAATAGGTAGTATATCATGTAACTATGAAGTTCTTTTCTTTTTATATAATATTTAATATTGTTGATAACCTACATATTATTATTTTTGTAAGGGGAAAGATGTAGTATATTATAGAAGATTTTTGTAAATGAGTTGAGGGTAGACCAAAATAAATGAGTGTTAAACCAACTAACGTGCGTTTCAATACATGGTGACAGCGGTGCATAGTTAATTACTGATTAAACCAGTGTAATCTTTCGAGATATACGCAAAATAGTGTCTGGCGAACGGTAAATAACTGGCCAATATGGAACACGCGCGTCCTCCAGCGGAATTATCACTCGACGGCGGACCGGCCGCGCGGGCCGAGTCCTGGCGGCAATGGCGGCGGCTGTTCGAAGTGTTCTTGAAGGCGTCTGGAGTGAGCAAGGAGCCCAAGGAAGTTCAGGCTAGCTTGTTGGTTAACCTCATAGGCTCGTCGGGTTACGAAGTGTATTCCACTTTCACGTTCGGAGAAGATGAAAGTGAAGACGACATCAAGTGCTTATTGCAGAAGTTCGATGATTACTTCGGGGCTAGGCCGAACATTATAGTGAGGCGGTATAAATTTTTTACACGTAATCAAGCGGAAGAAAACATCGATCAATACGTGACTGCTTTAAGGCTGCTAAGCCAACAGTGTGATTTCGGTGGTCTGCAAGAGGATTTGTTACGTGATAAAATCGTTTGCGGTATTGCGAATAACACGGTCAGGGACCGGCTACTACGCACAAATGAGTTGACGTTAGCAAAAGCAATACAAATATGTCAAGCGGCCGAAATAACTAAGGAGGAAAATGTATGCATCGGCGGCGGTTCGGAAGAGATTCAAATAAATGCGATGTCCGGGCGCGGCGAGCGGGCGACGGCGCGGCGGCGGGCCGACGGAGCGCGCGGGCGAGCGGCGCGGGGCGGCGCGGGCGACGCGCGGCGCGGCCAGCCCGCCTGCGGCCGCTGCGGCCGGGCGCGCTGCGCGGGAGAGGACCGATGTCCGGCGCGTAATGCGTTATGTTTTGTTTGTGACCAGAAGGGTCACTTTTCGCGAGTGTGTAAGCGAAAGAACGAAATAAGGAAAGTGTTGAATCTCAGTGTCGATACGTCGGAAAGTGATAGTGAACATATGTTTTACGTTAATACGTTAGCGGAGGACAAAAGACTGGGTGAGTCGGTAAAGGAATGGGTTGAAAAAGTATTATGTAACGGCAAAGAAATATTGCTTAAAGTAGATACAGGTTCTATGATTAACGTTATCTCAAAATGTGAATTTTTGCATTTGGGTTTATCTATATCACAGCTTAAACCTTTTACAAAACAAGTTCGTTCTTTCACGGGCGATCAGTTGCCCATAATCGGCATACTAGATAACTTAACCGTTGTACATAATAGAAAAAAATACTCTTTGCCGTTCGTAGTCGCGAATCTGAAATGTCAAAATATATTAGGCTTAGATGGATGTATTATGATGGGGTTGATCAATCGTGTAGATGTTATTAATATTGATAAATACTCAAGTTTATTTGAAGGATTAGGCAAGCTTCCCGGTAAATATAGTATTGTTATAGATAAAAACGTTCAACCGGTGTTGTCTCCCACTAGAAAAATACCGCTGGGATTAAAAGATAAATTACTACTCGAACTAAAGAGAATGGAAAACCTCGGCGTCGTAAGAAAGGTAACGCATCCTACCGATTGGGTTAATGCGATCGTGTTAGTGGCTAAAAAGGATGGCGGCATCCGTGTGTGTTTAGACCCGCGGCCTCTCAACAAGGCGGTGCGGCGCGCGCAGTTCACGCTGCCGACGGTGGCGGAGCTGGCGGCGCGGCTGCACGGCGCGCGCGTTTTCAGCGTGCTGGACGCGCGCTGCGGCTTCTGGATGGTGCAGCTGGACGACGCCAGCGCCGACCTGTGCACCTTCGGGACCCCTTACGGCAGATATCAATTCACCCGCTTACCTTATGGGGTGTCTTGCGCTTGCGAAGTTTTTCACGCGAAACTCAGACAGCACTTGGAGGATTTGAACGGCGTAGAATCATTCGTTGACGATGTCGTTGTATGGGGAACTTCGAAGGAAGAACACGATAGGAGATTGGAGGCATTATTAAAACGCGCACTCGAAATAGGTATTAAGTTCAATCGTGAAAAATGTAAGTTTGGCGTTTCAGAGATAGTTTACCTAGGTCATAAGTTTGATGCGAACGGAATGAGAGCGGACGAGTCAAAGGTAAAGGCGATACTAGACATGCCCGAACCGGCCGATAGAAAAGCATTAGAACGTTTCTTGGGTATGATAAATTACTTGTCAAAATTTATTCAAAACTGTTCGGAGTGCGTCAACGTTCTTAGATTATTGCTGAAAAAAGATAGCGAATGGTCGTGGGAGGCGCAACATACTAAAGCGATAGAGACGCTTAAGAATAAAGTAGCGAGCGCCCCTGTTCTAGCGCTGTATTCGCAGGAGACGCCTGTGATACTCTCGGTGGACGCCAGCAGCGTGGCGCTGGGCGCTGTGCTGCTGCAGGGCGGCCGCCCGGTGGAGTTTGCCTCGCTCACGCTCACCGAAACACAACAGAGATATGCTCAGATTGAGAAAGAGATGCTCGCGATAGTCTTCGCTGTGGAACGATTTCGGCAATATATTTATGGTAGATCGGATGTCACGGTTCACACCGATCACAAGCCTTTAGAGGCACTATTTAAAAAGCCACTAGTGACGGTGCCGGCACGCTTGCAGCGTATGATGCTAAGAGTGCAGGGACTGGACATCCGGGTGGTCTACGTGCCCGGCAAGTACATGTACATCGCGGACACGTTGTCGCGGGCCCCCTTAGCCGAGGTGATGCACGATCGCGTTACAGAAGAAGTCGGTGTGCAGACATGTTTTATGTTAGATCATGTACCGTTTAGTGATAGTAAAATGCAGTCAATTAAGAAAGAGACAAAGTCCGATAGTGTTTGTGTAGAATTAAAAGACTTAATAAAAAATGGTTGGCCACGGAGTAGGCGGGCCGTAAGTGATACAGTAACCGTATTCTGGCCTTACCGGGAACTACTTCATTTTATAGACGGTATCATTTTCAAGGGTGAATGTGTTAAACCAACTACCGTGCGTTTCACTACATTAAGAAAATTATTTTCTGCTAAGATGCCCTTAACGGCTTTAATTTTTTTAAACTTATGTCAAATGTAGATACTGGCACAAAATTTATCTAATACCTTTAAACTAGCGATTATTGTGTATATACAGAATCTCGGAAGAGGCGATTAATTGATCTTGCTAGGTTTAAATTAGAATACGAAAAAAAATGTGGCAATGAAAAACTGCTGCAATCTCATTAGAACCATCGAGTAAATTTCGTTACAATCTACCCGTTATAATAACTTAGGTAGGAAATCAAGCAGTACCAAAACCAGAACATCTTGTGAGTCTGAGATGTCTTCAGTCAGATTGCTTTTTTTTCATTTTTTCAAATTCCTACTGTTCCGATAAAAACTAACTTCTAATTACAGTAAGATCTTATCTAAGTATATATAATAAAATACGAAAATAATAAAGTAAACTACTAAATATACCTACGTATATTGATAACTAAAGTAAGTAATATAATTATGTGAGTAGGATAAACTGACTTAATTTTGGCACCCCACCAATTATTGGCACTTCTGTGTTTTAATAAGAATCTACTTAATCTTATGGTGTCGCAACGTATTTAAATAGAATAGTACAACTCAAAGCAACACATGTAACAAAAAACAGAAGACATTGGTGCCGAAAGGATAAAAACAACTGAATGTGTCTTGATTTGTTTGGAGGAATCTAGTTTTTTTGCTAAAAGTAAGAGCTGCTATTGAACCAGTTATTTCTGAGAACTGCATTGTTTTTATCATTTTATTTCAGTGCCAAAATTTGGTATCTAAAAATGCCCACATGCCAAAATATTGACACTGATAATTAGTTTTAGACAAAAATAATTTTCACCGATCAAATCGAGACACGTTTAGTTGCTGTTATCCTTTCGGCGCCAATGTCTTTTATTTCTTTTACATGTGTTGCCAGTATAGTAACTTTGAATTGTACTACTCTATTTAAATACGTTGCAATACCGTTAGATTAGATACATTCTCATTAAATGTTGTAAACACAAAAGTGCGGATAATTGATGGGGTACAAGTTAGGTCAGTTTACCCAACATCTCGAAAAATTCGACTCCACTTCAAAGGTAGCAAGCATGTAGGCCATCTGGTGTTAAATGGTCGCTGCCGCCCATAGACACCCTCCCCCAAACTCCCATAGAACCTGTCCATGCGAAACTGTAAGAGGGTGCGTTGTTACCCCTAAGGTCTAAGATGGAATGCCTCTATGTCCAGTAGACCGCATAGTGCACCCTTCGTCCCGAAACACAGCATTGCTGCTGCTTCACGGAAGAAATAGCCGGATTGACAGATACCCGTGCTAGTTGAGACCAAGCCTTTAATGAATTTAAATCTTGGTTCACTCTTTCTTGTCCAATTTTAATATCTTCAAAACTAACATCGGTATATTTATAGGTTATTGGCACAAAAATGATACAAACAGCTTAAGACTTTAGAAAAGAAGTCTATAAAAATAGAAAATAGTATTGACAAAGCAAAAAAGCAAAAAACCAATAAGCAAGGTAAGGTTTTTGTACTGCAGCAAGTGTTACGAACGAAATCTTTTTTCCAACTAGCAGTAAATTGGCCAATGTGAAAGGAGAAATTAACAATGTATGTGATTATTGAAAGTAGGTTATCGAAAAAGAGCATAATCATATTAAAATATACATTAAAATGATTAAATATCTTATAGGTACTTTTAGTTGAGTGAATGCCAAAAACATGTTAAAACCGAATGCTGCATTGTTTAAACCGAAATTCAATATTCCGTTATGTTAAATATGACTGATATTTTAAGCGAAAACACAAACCATTCAGTGCGATGTACTATAGAATTCAATCGAAATTCTGAGGAATTTTGTATTATTCATAATTTACGTTTTTCAGTTATTTCGCTATGAGAACGTTCGACTGCTGTCTAGAATTTTGAGGTTTTACAAAAGAAATTGCAGATATAATTGATTCACAGATTGCCAAATTCTGACCTTTTTTATGTCATAAAGGTAGCAACGGGCATGCAGGCCATCTGGTGTTAAATGGTCGCTGCCGCCCATAGACACCCT
>DWET01000032.1:0-10798 GCA_018247135.1 Paramimus stigma | reverse complement strand
GCGGGAACTTTCAGATATTAAGCTGAAAAGAACAGATACTACACTTTGATCTTAGCCAAAAGGCCGAGAAGCGATAAATATTTTTGGCGTTTGAGATTTCTTATACAAACCAATGAACTACCTCGAGACCGTTATTTAGATTGCTTTTTCGCAGTGACATCTAGTGAAAACCATATAAACTATCTCCACTATTTCTCCACACGCTCTCAATACATGATAACAGATTAGTTCCAAAACTATGTAACTAAAGAATTGAATAAAAAGTTTAGTCGTCGTACTCGTCGTTAAAATCTCGGTTTCCACTGTTAAATAGGGCGCCCGTCTGGAATGAATAACTGTAGCATCCTCTAAGAGTCGCATAAACAAACATGGTGTAGTCCATGTTTGTTTTTTGTTATTACATTGATTACACATTACACGCACCATATTTTATATTATACATTAATACATTTATTTATAATTATAAATATCAAGTAATACAATGTTCATTTTACAGGCAAATTTTTAATTATGATGTGAATAATGCCATCTAGTTTCGAAACATTGAACTAATTTGTAAGCAAACCAAGTAGACATGTTCATTTATTTTTTCATTTCACTTTTTTTTAGAAACGGTACGTACAGAGGATAAGACATGATTTAACACGTTCAATGCCAAAACGATTTTCATGAAGTTCGTTGCAATGCCGCCATACAAAAGCATGCCGACACTCCAGGTGTGTCGGCGGCATTGCATCTAGTCAAACATGGACCCGCCAGGCGTGTTCAGCGGCACTGGGACTACGTTAAATTCTTTTTTCGACTAATTTTCGACTTTAGCAACGAGTTTTAGTTAGTCTGCTGTGTGATGAGCAAGAATCAAGGTGATTGTAATACAGTAGTGAGGTTCAACCTGGAATTATGGCTGGAAATAGATTTCTAGGTGAGTAATTATCGTAATTTTGTAAGAGATTGTCAACCTTTGGTAGTTTTTTACTGTTTTTATTGGTATTTCAGTGGTTAATCTGTTTTTTACTCTTACGAACTCTGAATTTGTGTAAATTAGGTAGGTAACTTAACTCAAATGATTTTGGGGGCATCTCTAGCAATGGGGTTGATTTCCAAATTATTTTACCAAAAGGATAATTGTACCCATTTGAATATTTCACAATTGTCTCATTATGATAATTTTGTACAAAAAAATTGCGCCGGATTTCCTGCACGTTTTTTAAATTAAAATTATATTATATATTTAAATTATTGATAATTTAACGTAAAACGAACGTATGCGTGATTTATAATTAATAAACTGAATGATAATAATATTTCGAGTATCTTGAATTATAACTTAAATTAATAATAATAAAAAATTATAATTGAATTTAATTAAAATCAATATATTGATTTAAATAGAAATTTACTTCGTTGGAAGAAAATATTACAAAATATGTTGAATTTAGTTAAGGTCAGCGTAATATTCACATATTTTAAGTACAAACACATTTTTGTGTTAAAGGCAGTTTTTTATTTTATTAAAACGACAAATTCAACCTTATCTCAAATTATTTGAATTTTTTTTAGGAAAAGCTATATTTGTGCCTGAAACAGAGCATAGTGAGGACGAAACTCAATACAGCCCGTCACCTTCAAAATGTTCAAATTTGGAAGGTTAGTGTGGCGACCAATAATTACCTATAATATGTTAATTTGCATTATTTCTTATAAACATAAATCCAGGAAAAAATCTATATTTACTTACGGTACCCGTCAATGACGAGTATTGTAGAGTCAAATAAAAATATTGATTACAAGAGGATATGGTATTGAGTGAGCGTGTTTTGATTAGCATCATCCGTGTTGCGGCAGCACAACATTTTGAACCAGCAGCTGTAGCTATTGAACTTCATTGCTACGTGGAAAAACCAAATAAATGAATAAAACTAGTTAGGTTTTTTTGACAAAAGTATACAACTATAAATTTCTTAATAAGTACTTCACTTTTCAGAGCGCACGACGGATTGTTATGATTACGAATCTCAAGACGTTTTTACGGAATCTCCAAATGAGCTTCGTGATGATCAAAAATGCCTATCTGATTCAGAAGAAATTGATAACTTTAAAAAAACAAAGGAAATTGGTACTATGACTACTGAATGTACAAATACGATCAGGCATCGAGAAAATAGTACAATGACTGAATCGGGGATAACATGCGCAAACAATACAGATTTAGAGATTCGGTGCAATGAGTATTTCGGAAGCGTTGTGGCATGCGAGTTAGCCAATTATCATGGTCAAGCTCGCTTTGACGTAATGAAAGAAATAATTAACATCTTTAATAGATTTAAATCTACCTAATTAATACATATTATGTAGTGGATGAAAGGTTTAATCATTGTACCAAAGAAACTGGAGATAATTTTTATGTATTAGAAGAGAAAAGAAAAGACTGATTTGCTTCATCCAAATATTTATTTTTATTAGCGTACAATAATCATTTTGTAAGTGCATGCACAAAATAGTAATAATTTTGAGTCGGATTTATTGTAATATCTATAATACTCGTATTAAGACTGATTTGCCTTAATAATCATCACATAATTACAAGTCTGATTTATATAATTATCAATATCTATGATATGGTTTAAAACATTCTATGCACAAGCCTGGTTGTTGGGGGCAGTTTTCACAGGCAAACAACGTTGCTACCCTTTTTTTTTTTGATGACCAACAATGGATGCATCGTCTGCGTTTGGTTTTACCTTTTTGGTTTTTTTCTAATTTCGTAATGCAGTGGACATTTCTACCCAACGGAAGCTGTAAACTTGGTGGCAAATTGGGCTCTACAATTGATTTTATGACTTTTAAGCGAAAGTCATATAAAGATATTTTGCTGCTTGAGGCATACTTATTGTACAGAAAGAAAGAATTAATCATAATACATTGCATTATATGAATAATTACTTTTTTATACCACCTTAGTGATTTATGCTCGCACGAGTAGTACGACAGCATTTGATCATGACGATCAATCGCACTCTTATTTTCATTATAGTGTCTAATTATCTGTGGTTTCAGTTTTATTTGCCCCCTGCGATTTCTAGTATTTTCTAAAATGCCATTATATTTTGATGAAATGGCCAAGATCTCCCTTTTGTCCATCCATTTGATAACGCAGATATTATTTTTATGCTGTATGCATAACTCGCCCTTTTTTAATTTAGTATTTATAACAGTTTTTGGGTTATTTTTTCTATTGTTTCTTAGTGTGCCAGTACAAAATGTACTTTTATTATATAAATCTGCCACCAGGTCTACACTTGAATAAAAATTGTCAATAAACAAATGGTGTCCCGCATTTATATATTCGTTCATTAAATACAAAACTACTTTTTTAACGTGATTTGAGCCACCAACAAACAAATCCCTTGCACCACCGTACAAATGTATTTTCTGGGCAACTCCCAACTGGTCGGCAAGTACATAAAACTTCAAACCATACTTATTTTTTTTCCCTTTCATGTACTGTCTAAATAGAAGTCTTCCTCTCCATAACATCATTGACTCGTCAATTACTAAATGTTTTGTGGGATAATATAAGTCTAACATTCTTTTATTAAAAAAATCAATCATCGGTTTTATTTTACAGTAGCTTGTAGTTCCCCCCATATTCACACATAACATTCTTAAAATTAATAAAAAGGTATTACGAGACATCGCATCCGAGTATACTGATTGATGAAAAAAGATGTCTCTTTTCCAATAATCGGAAAGTCGATTTATTTTTATAAAACCCATGTGAAACAATAACCCGAAAAATAATTTCAAATCACCGCAGCTTATGGGTTTCCAAGACTTAGCTCTGCTGTTTACTGCCGTGCTTGTAGTTTTTAAGTACTCCCCGTACTCGTTGGTGGAACGAGTTATTAAACTAAGCAGGTCATTATTGAAAATAGCTTCAAAATAGCTTATTGGTGTATCAGCTATTACTTCTTTTACACGAGTTGTTTTTGTGAAAGGGAGCTCGATTTCGTCATCAGGATTCCCCGGGCGCCATTGATCATTAGGTGCATTAACAGGAATTATTATTTCTTCCAACTCAGTGGTTTCAATATTATCAAGTTCGAAGTCGCCTTCGGAATTGTCTTCAAGGTCAACATCTGTATCTATCTCGTCGAGAATATTTCCAGCCAATATCCCCAATAACTCTGAGTCAGACAAAGTTGAAGCTGGCTGATGCATGGGGGGCGTTGAACTTAATGGTTCCATGGCTGCGAGAGTGTCTTCGATGCCTGGGAAATCCCAATTAGGACTTTCCCATGAGCAGGATGGTATTGGATTACCAAAGGGATCCATAACCTAAGACAAAAATAATTTGTTTTTATATACTTGTACGTTTTGTACGATCATATTTTATATTTCACTATTAACTTATATAAAATACACGATCGTTTTTATTAATAAATGTAAGTGTAATAACTTATTATAGTAACAACATTTTAAATAAATATTACTTACCAATTTTATGAAACCGTCACTGAAGTTAATGCAAAGATGTGATTGCCGGAAGTCCAGAAACACTAGCCGATGTGTTCTTATATGTAATCAAAAAGTCCAAAAATACTAGCCGAAGTTGTCATAAGTGCAATCATAAAGTCCATAAATACTAGCCGAGGTCGCGATGTTTAGCAATCATGAAAGTCCAAAAACACAAGCGTAAGTCGTCGATAGAGGGATCAAACAAAATTCAGTAAACTTAAGTTACGGAAGGAACGAACGTACACATGCGATGCCGTAAGTTTCGAACACTGCACTAAACAAATTCCCTTGTCGAAAACAAAGCAATACATCTAATAACTTTTGCCGAAAAAGTGCGACGACCCAAACCAAGTACAAAATCCTTGCTTTAAAGTTCAAATTCAAAAACAATAGTATAATTATTTTCTCCGTGCAGTTTGGGTCATAAAAGATAAGCTTGCTAGGGCGGTGAGCATGTCGCGCGGGTGCAACGCCATTATCGTTAAAAACAAATGAGTCATCGAAGTTGCCTTCGGCGGTGCGGTATCCAAAGGGTGCTGGGATATTGTTATGTTGTGATCATTGTTTGTCAATTGTTATATAATTTGTTTTTCATCATTACCCCACATAATAATATTCTTATTTTAATAAAGACGTTGTTTTATCTATTTTTCTTTGATTTTTATCACAATCCCACATAACGACAAAACTAAATACACTTTCGATAACGCTTATCGACAAACTAGTGCGCATCACTAAGGCCCTAAGGCACTAATAAGGCCCGTGAGTGGGAGATAGTGCAAAATACTCGCTTCACCGCTCCGACGTTTTATGACACAAACTGCACGAAGAAAAAAATTTTACTATAGGCAAAGGTAAGATAAAAATAATAAAACGTGCCATCACACACACCATTTCGTGGAATCCTGGGGAGTAGTTTGATCCTTTCTAATGCAATTCGCACGCATATTCCCTACTCGCTCTATTCTGTCCGGTCGGTCCGACAAGACCGAACACGAAATACAAACGTATAAATGCCAATAAAAACTGATATACATTTTTTAAATTTTGTCGGCTTTTGTTAATTTTATACAAAAATTTAGGTAGGTATGCTAGGAAACGGGTCTAGGTCTGATGACCAAAAATTACGCCGCCGAAATGTAGTCTAATCTGATTCCTCGTTTATGTGATCTACTCGGTTTCTTTTTTTTGCCTTCTGTGTACCTACTCATCTACCAGTCCTTCCCTATATCTTTTGCCTTTTTGAGCTCACTATTAATTTTTAACCTTATATTTGGGCTTAATATATATATATATATATTGCAACAACTGACATCTAAGTGCAAAGGTTGACAATCTATGATACACTTGTTAAAGTGGACACGCCAGGCGTGTTCTCGGCATTACTTAACCAATTTATTTTTTTATTGTAATATTTGAGATTTTCGCCGGTAGCCACTTTAAAATTCTTTAGTTTGTTGCTCAAGGATTACGTACTGAGAATCCCAATAAACTATGTGGGCAATCTTTTTAAATATCGACGAAAGTTTCAGAACACGCCTGGCGTGTTCAAGGCATTGTCATAGAAATTCGCAAGAACACGCTAGGCGTGTCGGTGGCATTGAACGTGTTAAATAATTGTTAGTAATTAAGTATATTATAATCTATCACGTTTGTATACTGAAGCCTTTTGAATGACAACAGGCATCATTTGTAATTATATCCAATGCATCAGAAGACAAACACGCCCACCACACGGGAACGGGAAGCTAAGTAACAATTCGTAATGTAACAAGGTAGCGGGTACGTACCCCGGGCGCCGACGATGATGGACTTGCGCTTGATGTCCTGCGCGGGCTGCGGCCGCACGACGCCGCCCGCACCGCCCACCAGGTGCCCACCACCCGCGCGGATCGGCTTGGCTGCAATTGCATATTAACATTTGTTACAAAATTATTAGATTATACAAAAGGCGATCGACCACTGACATATAAACTAAACAAAAATTCAAGAAACAAGCCAGGTTTCATGTGTTTAAGAAAGTTTGGAGCAAACCCATTTCGAAAATATTTTGTAAAACACTAAAAAAAACGTTTCATATGTAATTGGGAGAATTTTGTAATGTATACCACATTAAAAATTAAATATTCTATAATGTGTTAATAACAGAGTAATATCTTTGTTAATAACGCAGTAATGACTATACCAAATGTATACAATTAACTTCATTAAGCAATAAAGCTTTATGATAATAAAAAGATTAACAACAATTGTAACCCTTTGCCAAAGACAAAGCCTTATCGTTTCTAGGTTCAAAAATCTCAACTTTATCTCACCGATTTGAGCCTGAGGGCCTCTTCGGGCAAGATTCTTGGCGCGCACGGCTTCCTTGATTCTGTCAACCTCGAACTGGTATCTCTTGCGGTCGCGCATTGCACCCTCCTTAGCTTCCTATATAAATAATAAAAATCACCTTAAGTATACTTAAATAGCCAACCAGGTAAGCTTGCAAATAGAAGTGTTATTTTTACTTACTTAATAATACTATACAATTATGGAAAGAAATATTAATTTCCTTAATAGTAAATGTTTGTTGTGTCTCAATCTGTTGTCATAATATTGGGCAGAATTTAAAAGCAAGGCTGATAAGGAATTTTGACTCATCAAGAAATTTCGTGATTCGAATTCCTATTCGACCTACAAACACAGCCTTTATCAACAACATAGAGGTTTTCCAATTCGGCCTGAGGGATAGTAAGGCATCCTCCCTACATCCTAGGATGGGACGAGAAAGAGAGGGACAGCAACGGAACGAGCGAGAAAGAGAATGCCCTTGTCTTGGAGATTTCAGAAAAGATTGTTGAGAGAAAGAGAGAGATAGCACGAGAGTGTGTGAGAGAGAGAGAGGGTAGGCGGTAGTAACGATTTGACACTAGACTCGCATGCTAGTTTGCTGTTCCATTGAAATAAAAAGCAAAACAAACCTTGAGCGCGGTCTCGAGCGCCTTGACGCGCTCCATGGTGGCGCGCAGGCGCTTCTCCAGCTTGGGCAGCTCGCAGCGCAGGTCCGCGTTGTCGCGCACCAGCTGCTTGTGCACTTTCGTCAGCTGCTCCAGGTTGTTCTCCAGGAACGAGATCTTCTGCTTCTGCGCCAGTGACCCACCCTCCTCTTCGCCGCCCTCCTCCGAGGTCGTTGACTTCTTTATCCTTGCCTGTATAGTGATTATACAGAATGGTTAATTGATCAAATTATATATATCAAATTATAATTATATAAAGCATAAGTTATATTGTCCTTGTTGCTGCTTTTAAGAGAGTGCTGCAACTTCTTATAGTCCTGACTAGGGTGAAGCCGATGATCGTATTGGCCTTGCATTCAAGTGTACATATCTTATGATAAACATAATAAGATAAGTTTCGTATTCTACTAGTATACGCACCTGTAGGTCTTGCACGAACAGCTTCCGCAGGTTGTGCAGCGTCTGCAGCTCCTTGGCAACGGTGTCCTCGAGTCCCTTGAGGTCGGCGCGCGCCTGCTCGCGACGCTCCACGCTTTGGCTGCATATCGAACACAATATATTAGTTACATGTTACCTCGCATATCAAATGGTTAATGATAACGGATGCATACAAGACGGTTTAAAATTTCGCTCGAAAGTCGAAACATTCAATTTAGCGTCATAATATAAAACTGAATATCTTGTATGCTGCTGAATATAAATAGCTTGATTTAATTTTGCGTAAGCGCGATATAATCAATGGTTATACGGAGTTATGTATGGGGGATGTGCCTAAAATTTACAAAATTACCTGCAAGTAGATGTGAGTTATCCTATCGCCCAGCACGCACCCATCCATATTTCGGAGCTCGATAAGTACAGGCCGTAATTTAGAAAATGCCAACCCCCGGCAGAATGAATATGAATGGGATACGTGCGGAATAAAATGACAACTTAAAATTTGAAAAAAATAAATAATAATAAGCGAGGCGCCACAAGACCTTGCACTACGTTTACTTTGTACTTACGCTCACTAAATTATGTTTGGAATTACATATCACAAAAATACAATCGTGTCGGATGCAATCAATCTAGAAAATGATTCTTGATATTCTTAATAAGGAAAATAGATAGTACAAACATTTTCTAGGCTAGTTTGCAGGACCGATGATACCCCCCGACCGGGCTGAACCGTGCAAGTACGTAAGGTTAATTTATTTATCATTTTAAATTATTATATTTATCTAATGGTAATCGTTGAGCAATGATCTAGTTTGCACGGCGTCAGCGCCGACAGGTTGAGGCGACAATCACTCTTCGGCATCGAGTGCGTACACTAGGGGAGTGACGGGCGCTAGGGACGAATGCCGTCGACTGTATGAGGCGTGGGCAGTGGGTCGAATGGATGGACATGCGCTAGTGAAACATAAACCACTACTTAGTAATTAATATATTTGTAAAAAAATATTTAAGTGATCAAAACGGAAAATAAATGCTGACTGGAATGCGATGGTACTGGCCTAAATGCAGTGAGTCAATGATACTGATTAGTTTCTTCCTTATCGTTACTAAATGGTTCCTTTTTAAATCTAATTGTAAATCTACTTCGCTCCGTACACTTTGACGCATGAACTTCGCAGCGTATGGTCGACACGTTGCATAGAAAAATATTTCAATAAAAATATATGCTTCCTGTCTCTCTATACAAACATTCAAATTATTTACACAATGATCACTATATACACGGCAAATAGTCGAGTAGTTCGCAATTACGAATACCGCGATGGTTAATTTGTGCATTATCTACCAGCAACCCTATATTTAGCTTACAAGTAGATTAAGAACTTAATAACAACCCTCGAATTTAATTATGTAACGAGTTCGAAGTAACTAGTTTTATTGCAAATACGAAAATCATTACCTTATGTATTCATATAGTTATAACAGCGTAACAAGGCAGTGAGTTTAACAAATTTACCGAGATGCACCAAATTCATCTTCACTTCAAATTCAACTACCTATTCAATGTAACTCGTCTACACGTAAATCGGAACTTCACAACAAACACATCTACATGACACGACGAAAAGCTACCGAACTGCGAACGTGAAACTTTCTCTAAGCCTATCAATTTATTGCATGCCGTCTCCACACTCCACCAAGACGAACACAGTACCGAACATGCTACAACTACATACGGTTAAAGAGAAGCATACTTGATAGGATAAATATTTTAACTAATATAAGTATCGTCTGTAAACAGACTGACTAGCGTTCAGTTAAAGCATTCAAAATGCATAAAAAAATATAAAATAATCTTAACGACGTCCACGGTCGCACGCCCCAGCTGTCTCACACTGAGTGTTTGTATAAACCTAATCATATTATTGCCATTATTATAACACTATAAGACAGCTGGGACATGAAAAGCGACATTTAAAATAATTGTAAAACAACTGCACGGACATTCTTCACACACGACATTACGTTCCATTACAAAGCTAGGTTGCATATTACGCGAGCTTTTGTACTATTTACTTTGAATTATTATAAATACATTTCTGGCGATAACCAGAGTGTAACGTGCATTATATAATGCCATAACTTCTCAATAGGAGATGGCTCGTTTTAGCGAAATATGGACCTAGCCTCGAAGTCCCAGAAAGGCTAAACTAAAGGCAGAACAGAACTAACGTCGGGTGTGCAGATACCCGCGGATATCACAGAAAAGGCGACGTGAAGCTCAAACCAAAACGACTATCTGTGGATAGCGATGTGTGAGAAGGATCATGGTGACGGAGATAAGTAGATGCAACTGGAGGGGATGGATGTTGCAGGAGTGTCGGGGGATCTTAGGGATTGCCGAGAGCGACTTTTCCTCCCTGGCCGGCGCCTTGTAAAGATCGAGGTCCATCGGGTATCCGAATCCCATCTCTTTTTTGGGGGACATGATAAAGTCGCGATAATCGTAGTCGTCCTTCAGCAAGGTCTGTTGATTTGCGAACTCCTTGTCGGCCTTGTCGAGGCGGCGCGGCGCGCGCGACACTAACATGAGTTCCTTCAGCTTGGCGGACTTGTCGGCCTCCTCGCGCTTCAGCTTCTCGTAGTCGTCCTGCAGCTGCTGCCGCGCCAACGTCAGCTCCTGGTACGAGCTGGAGGGACAACACTAAATTAGTAAACATTCCAAATTAAATAACAATGAATTAACAGTGATATTTACACAGATAAATAAAATTTGAGTGTCAGTTTGTAATATTAAAATAACAGCGTTTTACTAAATGCGTACATGTACTTAACTTAGT
>DWET01000031.1:0-10814 GCA_018247135.1 Paramimus stigma | reverse complement strand
CCATTTTCATAATTTTGATCATTAGTTTAGCTATTCATAATAATAAATAGATTAACCCTATCCCATCTGCAGAATGGCATAGGGCTATACTTATAATGGTCCAAATAATTTAAAACGCAAGTTATTGGAGTCGGATGTGGTTAAAACACATGTAATATTAAGACTTAACTATACAAAAATCTATAACTTTAGATAAATCAGACAAATAACATAATTGTTTTCAAAATAGAATCTTTTGTATTGATATTACGTAGCGCGATGTGATAAAACTATACACAAGAGTGCTGGTATTAAACGTAGATATATTATAAAGCTTCAATACAATATATCGATGCCTCCTACGTAAACTATCGTATGTCCAAAAAGCGCGTCTTTACCGTGTATATGATCGCACAGGACAATACGGTAGTAAACGCTGCGCGCGACAATTACTTACGGTTTTTTACTTGTCATAAATCTTTGGTTTTATATGACTTTAAAAATTTTGTTGACGGGTTCGATAATATGTGTCTCATAGATTACAAATAACATGAAAAACGAAAATTGCTATTTTGTGGCTTACGGTTATATACGTAGGAGGCATCGATATCTAGATGACATGTGTGTCCTAGACCAAGTTGTACGACGCATAGAAAGGACATACTTTACATTGAAAACTCTTTCCGCAACCTAAATACGAAGAAATAAATTAATTTCATATTATTTCAAACTGAATGCTTTGCATACACCCTAATGGAAAAAATACATCGGCATTGGCAACTGTATATACAGGTACCAACGCTGCTTGAAAAAAAATGAAAGCTTACTACAATGTAAACGCATTTCTGCCTCAATAGCTCGTATTCCGCGCTTCGGCATAAAACAGAGCAATGGTACGGAGGGCACTCGGCAAAGGTTACTATAACCGTTACATCGGGTCCACTATTCCTTGCCAATCGCTCCTAATTCGGCTAATTTCGACGCAAAACGTGTCAGATTGCGTTGCCTGGCGTCTGCAGTACAGACGAGTGTTTTTGACGCGCTTAGTAAGAGACAAGATCAAACAACAGATATTAGAAACAGGTTTTTCTTGATGTAATGATTTTTTCGCGACACAAAAACGTCTAGAAAAAACTTTCACTTTAAAAATTAAAAAAGAATTCATCAGCTGCGAAACAATGTCTTCTTAGCGTATAAAATATACGGTTGATACAAATGTTAAAATATTTATGTAGGTATTGTTTTGTCATGTACTGAGATTAGACATTTTAGATGTTCAATATTTATTTACTAGCCGCATTGAAAATTGTAGAACGCAATTCAAGTAAGCTTCATACGGGTCAGATATTAGGTACAAGTTTCTTAAGGAAAGTTATTATTTTGCTTTCTTGGACTGTCGGCAACCCACTCACGATTACTGTTCCTCTTATATGAGAACAGTCTAGACAATAGTCCACCAGCGCAGCTAAGTGCATATACCGCGCTTTCCGCTATTTGTTTAAATTCTCTCAAGCGTTTAGGTTTCATCCCAGTTTTACTTACCGCCTAAACAGTTATTGAGGTAGACTGACAGACATCTACCATGAGAAAAATTCAAAGAACGTGATCTAAAATATATTCTGCGAAAACACTATTTGTCAATATGCCCGTGATACACCTATTCAGAACCATAGGTTAGAAATTAAATAAAAATATTAACAATTAAATAGATTTTGTGCTGATTTTTCTTCTCTGTGTGTTTTCTTCCTTTCACCTTTCAACTATTTAATGTATTTACGCTTACATCTATTATTATTATTATTATACACAACTGAATTATATACTGCAGTCAAACTGGCTAACACTTTGGTAGACAAATTATAAAATATTTATATTTGTGTTGAAAGACATTATAAATAAAAAAGAAATTATCATTGTAATAAGCACAAAGGAATCAGTGTAAAATGATTAAACAAAAACACATATATTATAACAAGAAATATCTCGACAAATTGAAATAATAAACGTTATTTCAATTTGTCAAAATTATTTCTTGTGTTAGAAGATTTATTTGACAGTTAATTAGCAATAATCAATATGGCGCATTCTATTTTAAGAGTATAGTTGAAAATCGAAAATAAATCATCACTTTGTATTCTGTAAAGTCAGCCATTAAAAAAATTATAAATACTGCAATCGTGCCTTTAAGATGCCTGAAAGAACGAACGAACGAAAAAAAGAAAGAACAAATCGATAAATGAAACTTGCCATGATTTTTTGCACTCTGATCCTACTTTCACATTTTAATAAACGAGACTAAACATACGTTCGTCGAAAAAAACGCCGCGTTCAAACCGCCCGTTCCTCATGCCCACAGCATACCAAACAAAACCTTTGCATTAAACGTCAAGATTGATGGAAAATTGGCCATAGTGCATGACTCATCACCACACGAGCCCATGACCGCCAAGCATGTGTTTAGTCATCGCGCATATGCACCGCAATGTCAGCGTCTAACGGTGGTTTGCATACAATGCAACCAACCGGGTTATACTACTATAGTTGTGCAATTCATTGTAGGGTACCGGCAACGTGCGATAGCGAAGTCCGCATGTGTAACATAAACAGAGTAAACAGAGTACAGGAGTAAAATAAACAATACCTTAAAGAGGTGAATAAAAAAAGATAAATTGACATGGTTTGGCCATATGGAGATAATGAGTGATTATCGATTGACGAAAAAGATTCACCGAGCGAATGTGAGTGGAAGTGTCGGGAGAGGGCGCCCAAGGAGAACTTTTCATGACCAAATTAGTGATGTCCTTCAGAAGGGTCAAGTAGGAGCATCCCCTACCTATGGAAATGCATGAGTAGATGTGTGAATGTGGAAGAAGCAAAGAAGTATGTCAGGATCGTTGCAAGTGGCATCTGTGATCTCTGCCTACCCCAACGGGATACAGGCGTGAGTATTTTGTATGTATGTAGGTGAATATTCCGATGACCCCGTAAGGCAACAATTTTATTTATTCATTAAATTAGATTTGAACAACCACTAGCTTTCCAATACTCAACTCGATATTTCGATGAATCTGTATTAAAACGAAATGAAAAAAAAATGCTATATTTACACAATGTTATGAATATGACAAGTTATGGGATCTTACCTGGTAGGATTATAAAACCTTCGTTAGGAAAGTCCCCTTTTCCTTCCATGTGTCCATTTGTGTATAAATTTGCTGTTATTTATATTTATTTATTAATGATATATGTTAAATAAAAGATTTTTGATTTTTTGATTTTTGATTTTGAAGGTTGGAAATCGCAAAACTTTAATGCGACATCTGAATAATATAACATCCACGCAATGCAAAGTTAAACATATAAAAAAGAATTAAAAAATTGAAAACCACTCGCGCCATCCACGAATTCTTTGTGTCCTTCGTTGAAATGCAATGGGACTGCTTAGAGCCATAATTATCCAGTCATATGCATTCGACGCGATGACCGAACGATGTCGTTGAATGAAGCAAATTGGCGCCTGTGCAAATGGGACAGCACCTCTTTATAAAACTTGCGTTAAATGGCATCAGGCGTTAACATAAAACTCCCCCGCTGGATTACCTCCAGGTATTACAGTAATCACAACTCAAGCAGTGGACAAAGGCGCGTAAGTGTTCTCCTTACGGGGCCTCTCCTTGTCATGACGTCGGCGACTCTAGCAACGCCGTCGATGCCAGGGTGGAGTTGTCTTACGCGTCCCATGCGCCATTGCATGGGTGGAGCGTTCTCGTCCTGCAGCAGTACAAGGTCTCCCACGCGCAGGGTATTGAATTTGTTTGAGCGCCATTTGAAGCGCTGCTGCAGCTCGCCGACGTATTCGCTCTGCCAGCGCTTCCAGAAGTGTTGACGGGCTTGCTCTATTCGAGCGTAGCGTTGCAGTCGAGCAGGATTACATTCTTGAAGCTCAGGATCGGGGAGCGAAGTCAGCGGCCGACCGATCAGGAAGTGCCCTGGGGTAAGAGAAGTTAAATCGTGAGGAGAGGAAGAGATGGGACACAAAGGGCGGCTGTTTAGAATAGCCTCCACCTGTGCGAATAAAGTCGACAACTCCTCATACGTCAAATAGGAGTTACCCATGACGCGTTTAATATGGTGCTTGGCTGACTTGATACCGGCCTCCCATAGGCCCCCAAAATGTGGGGCATAACTCGGAATAAATTGAAATTTTATGCTTTCGGATGCAGCAAAGTCAGCTAGATGTTTTGAATTTTCGTTAAAAAATTTAGAAAGTTCCTTAGCGGCAGCGACAAAATTACGACCATTGTCAGAATATATCTCAGAGGGTTTACCGCGTCGAGCAACAAATCTTCGCAAGGTCATAACAAATGCGTCTTTGGTTAGTTCCGTAACCGCCTCTAAATGTACACACTTGTAGCGAAAACAAACAAAAAGACAAAGATAACACTTGGAAGTTCTTGCGCCTCGACCCTTTTTATTTACTATGGTAAATGGACCACCGAAATCGATACCAGTTGTTTGAAATGGGTACGCTGGCATGACACGCTGTTTCGGAAGGTGGCCCATTGACGGAGTCACCGTTTTGCCTTGTAAGCGTCTACATCGTACGCAATTACGTGCCGTGCGTCGCGCGAGTGCCCTGCCACCTAACGGCCACACATAGTCCCGCACAGTACTTAACAAAAGCTGCGGACCTGCGTGCATGTGTCTAGTGTGCTCATATTGAAAAATAAGATAACACAAATGGTGTTTAGCATGTAAAACAATTGGGTGTTTTTTGTCATAGCCATAATCAGAACGGTCTAGTCGACCCCCTACTCGGATAACACCATATTCGTCCAAGAATGGACATAATGACGAAAGGTTGCTCTTTGTCGAAATAGACTGTTTTTTATTTAATGACTCGTGCTCATTTGGAAACGAGTACTGTTGAGAACATTTGCAAAGAAAAATAAACGAACTGCGTAACTCATCTACTGTTAGCGGCCCGTTAATCTTAGCCTTAGGAAACCTAACATTGTTAATAAATCTTAGAACGTAAGCAAAAGAGCGTTTTAATCGCATGAAATTAGAAAATCTTTCAAATGAAATAATGGACTCATATATTTGAACTGTATTAGTCTTTACTTCGGGTAAATCGAAATCACTTTGATTGCGTAGAACTGGCCACATCGATTCACTGTCAGATAAAAAATTTGGACCGGACCACCACAACTGTGAATTGCAAAGATTATCCGCCTTGGTACCCCTTGAGATTAAATCTGCGGGGTTGTCGTTCGTTGGTACATGACGCCAATTTGCTGATGAAGTGCTCTCGTTGATTTCAACCACCCTATTTGCTACAAACGTTTTAAGTTTGTTCGGGTTTGTGTGTAGCCATCCTAAAACGACACTAGAATCGCACCAGTGTACACAACGTGATATTTTGCACCGCAAAGACTCTAGAACCGTTTTATGTAACCTAGCAGTGAGTAATGCACCTAAAAGTTCTAAGCGCGGTATTGAAATCGGCTTATTAGGGTTTACTTTCGACTTCGCGCATAGCAATTTTACCTTGACGTGTCCATCATTGCTAACTGATCTCAAATAGAAACAACAACCGTAGGCTAAAGCAGACGCGTCACAAAATGAATGAAGTTGAATTGAAACTGGTGAGTCACACAAGGCCAATCTAGGTACTTGTATTGAAGTTAAAACTGTATAATCTAACTTTAATTCGTTCCACTGCCGATGCAAGTCAGATGGCACTGGATCAGACCAGTCTAAGCTGCGGCGCCATAATTCCTGTAAAAGGACTTTAGACCTAATAGTACATGGGCTTAGCAGTCCGAGTGGATCGAATATTTTAAAAGAATGCGACAAAATTAATCTTTTGGTAACTTGTTCATCACAATTATCGGGAATATTTATTAAAATGCGTAAAGTATCGGAACATGGTTTCCATTGTAACCCTAAAGTGCTTGTAGACTCGCTTAGTGTTAATGGTACTTGTGGGTCTGTTAGGGTGTCCTCAAAAATAGACGGGACGTTTGATTTGAACTTCCGAAGCGGAAAGCAACCTGAACGTAACACAGAAACGACTGAATTTAATATGTTCCGTAGTTGAGAAATGGAATCAGTGCCCGTAATAAGATCATCCATATAAAAATCGCGTTGAATTATCTCTCTAATGGTATCATCTTGGCACTCCGCTCCTAGCTGCCAAATACACTTAGTGCTTAGATAACTGGCGCTTGCGAGGCCGTAAGTCACCGTATTAAGCCTAAGGGTCTGAAGGGTTTTCGACTCATCATCTCTCCACAATATAAGTTGTAGATTGCGATCGTCTTCATGCATTATGACCTGGCGGAACATCTTCTCGATGTCACCCGTAAGCACGTATCTATGTTGACGAAATCGTAACAGGATGGAGAAGAGAGAATCTTGCACCGTAGGACCTATAAATTGTAAATCGTTGATCGATACACCGGAGGAAGTGCTTGCCGAACCATCAAAGACTACGCGTACCTTAGTAGACTCGCTATTCTGTTTGAATACCGCGTGGTGACATAAAAAATAAGAGGGATGTGGTCTTGGACCATCTACAACAGAACAATGACCTAACTTGAGGTATTCGTGGATGAATTCCGTATACTGAATCTTAAGCTCAGGTTGTGATCTAAAACGCTTTTCTAAATTAAAAAATCTATTTTTTGCCATTATGTAGGAGTTGCCTAATCTATCAGGAGAGTCTTTGAGAGGTAAGCGAACACAAAATCTACCGGAAGAATCGCGAGAAGTGTAAGTCTTAAAATGATGCTCACATGCTTTCTCGTCTTCACTTGGAAGTCTTATGGGTGAAAGCTCTTCTAGCTCCCAAAAACGACTCAACAATTTGTTTACATTATCTTGTGTTGATACTAGAAGGTTGCAGTTAATATTATTCAAATTAACGTTAGCAACGTGTGATGATAAATACGAGTGCATAGAACCTGATACAATCCACCCGAATTCAGAATTAATTAAATAAGGTTTGTTTCGACCTAATGATTGACGCTCGCTACCTACGATTTGCCAAAATAAGTCAGCGCCGACCAACACGTCTATTGGCGACGGCTTATAAAAACTTGGGTCGGCTAACTGAACAGTGATAGGTATATTTAGTGCCTTTGCGTTAATACACGACTTTGGAATGTCGCCTGTAAGTTCAGGTAGCACCAGACATGTCAATCTGGTAGTGTAGTCACTGTGCAACGATTTTAATTTAAGAGCGCAAAATTCATTGACACAGTGTGTGGTTGAATTACCAACCCCGACAACATTTACAGATTGCATAGGCAAAGATTGTAAATCTAACCTGTCCTTAAGGCCTTTAGATATGAGGCTAGACTGACTGCCGGAGTCAAGTAACACGCGCACTGTTACGCGTTTATTTGTCTCTGGATTAACGGCTTCCACCATGGCTGTGGACAATAAAGTTAATTGAAGAAAATTATTATTAGAAAAATTTACACATAGGTCAGTTTGCGTTTCTGAAGATGCGGTGATGCGTGAAGCGCTTGTGGCGCCACCTTCAGCGGCTGATGCTTTATTGCAGAGCATAGTATTGTGACGCAGTTTGCAGTTGCGACAAACACCGAATCGACATGAGTAAGCGCTATGGCCAGCACGCAAGCAATTGTGACATATTTTTAGGTTGGCAACTATACCTTGCCGTTGCTGGATAGTTTTAGACTTAAAATTCGGACAATCGTATATACGATGTTGACCCTTACAAAGCAAACATGCTATTTTATTGTCATGAATAATTTGAGCAGAAAAAATATTGCTTGGATTTCGTTTATTGCCGTAACGAGGTTTATTAATATTGGCAACTGAATCATTGGCCTTATTGTGATTATATGTTTCTAGAATATCTGCACGGTCTTTTAAGAATTGAATAAGCTGTCTAAGAGTGGGGGACTCGGAAAAAGAGTTCCTATGCTCCTCCCATTTCATACTCGTTGTGCTTGCAAGCCTTGAAGCAACGATATGAATAATAAGCGTGTCCCAGTATGAAGTGGGCTCACCTAAGCTAGACAGAGCACGCAAATTTTTGTTTATGTTGTCCACAATAGACCTCAGACCCTTATCGGAATCACTATATTTTGCATCAAAATTTAGAAGAGAATTCAAATGACTTTTAATTAATAACTTCTTATTGTCATAGCGCTCGCGCAACAACTCCCAAGCTTTGTGATAGTTGGACTCAGTTACCTCTAAATTGCTTATCACTCTAGCGGCTTCACCCTCAACATATGAATTAAGATAACAAAATTTAATAGGTATTGGTATGTGCTGATTATCATGGACGAGAGAACAATAAAGATCGCGAAACTCAAGCCACTTAAAATAACTTCCATCAAATTTTGCTATTTGCAATGTGGGAGGCTTGAAACCTATACCTGTTTGATTGTGACAACAAGCAGAGGTAGAACTATTAGCGTCGACTGCCTTCGATGTACTATTTTCGAAATTTTTATTTTGAAATTGTTGTGCTGTAGCAATTAAGTGAGCAAATTCGAGCTCAATATTGTCTCGCTCACTGAGTTCATTATCCATGTCTTCCGAATTCAAAACTTCTATCTGACCCTGCAAGTCGTCGAACGTACATGATAATGCTTCTACTTTAGATAGCTGAATATTTAACTTTGATAATTCGATAGAACTCAATGTAGTTTCATCCTCAAGGGAAGTTATATAATTCCTAAATTTCGTTAAACGGCCTTTAACGTAACTGCGTTTAGCGATAAGTTCTTTTAATTTTGCGTCAGACATGGTTTCGAAATGTATAAATGGTACAAACTGTAGGCTAGTAACAAAACAAGCGAGTGTAGAAATGTAAATTCAAAAAACGACGCTAATCGTAAGCGAGTAAAATAGTTATTGCATCTTACGCTAATCCTTTGAGCAAGAAACCGGTTTGTTATTTATCTGAGGCGAGCGCACGGGCCGGCTGATGCCGCCGAGAACAATAGCCGCCCGAGCCGGTAAACAAGTCAGCCGTTCGATGCACCTGGAATTACAAATAAATGCAATTGAGACTCATTGAAAGTAATTGTAAAAATAGCTGTGATTACGGAATAAATACTCCAACAGCAACAATAGCAGCAATGCCCAAGAAATTATTTGTCGGTTGAACACGTGCTTGTAATTTTAAGTAGTTTTATAATTTGTAAATAGTAGTTTTATAATATGTATTAGTAGTATTTCTATTTATGGGATAGAAATAAAAATCGGCTAGTGCGTATCGTAATATAAAAGAAAAATGTTAAGGTTTAAACTTTGATGTTGCAAAAAATATATTATTATGTATATGTAAAATTGTTTTAATTTACTGCCTTAATTGTGTTAGCTTAGGCCAAAATCATATATTAAATTTATTCGGATGATAATTCTGAGTGGTGTTATCTTAACACGTGTCACGTCAGAATCACTGTTTAAATAATGATGGCCATAATAAACTATTGTAATAATGAAAAGAATGAATATTTAACGTAGTTGAAGTTGTCCTAGCACATAATGAAGACTAGACTAGGAAGAGTAGTGCGAGATTGGATTGGAAGGACACGTGGAGAAAAGGGGTGTGGCAGCACAGGGACACTTAGCTGATCGGTTGCGCTGCGATGCGTATTGCTGACCGGCGAACACGATGCCAAGCTTGACCCGATGATATGTTGAACTGGCTTGAAGATGTAGCTTCTTCTTCCAAACTTGCTGGCTCACCAACGTTGATATAACGGGAACGTAGTAGTAATAGATCGTCCTGTCACGGTCGCCACTTTTCTTTTGTTAAATAAAAGAAAGCTTGGAAATCGTAATTTTTATTCCTTATGAATATTACAACATCCACGCAATGCAAAAGTTAAATATAAAAAAGAATTAAAAATTGAAAACGCGCGCGCCATCCACGACCTCTTTGTGTCCTTCGTTGAAATAATGAAAATAATAATAAATTTTATTGTTCAAAAATAAATACAGATACATATACACTCATAAATAAAGTAGGTATAATGTTATTTAGACAATTACTTTACAATTCACATATTTCTTATACAAACCGCTACATAAAACGCTACATAAGTCAATATTTTAATAGGGAGTATACGTTTTTTAAGCAAAAAAAATCTAAAAAAGATTAACACGTAAGTTATGTATATTAAGTTATATACGGCAACGCAAGGGTATGTATTTTTAACGATAAAATAATGTATATGAACTTGGCTTTCGTTTTACTATGTATTTAGGTGGAATAAATGGTTAAAATTAACTTTTCACGATATTTTTCGAAGCTTGAGTATGTTCATGGAAGCGCGTAATAGCAATTACCCATCAAAGGACCGCACCTCATAGAACATTTACGTGAGGTACATAGTCGTGAGGATATACTACTTCTTAATTTTACAGATTAGCTGTCTCATGTGCTCTCTATCTGGACATTGCTATACTGCGTCAAATTTCATCGTTTCGTCTATGTTTCTGAAAGAGAAATATTTTTTGTATAGTAAACAAATTAAGTATTTTTATTTTTACACATTTTTTTAATGTTCACCTTAAGCAGCTATTTCGGCGGCGTGCGTCAGAATCATTAGTATCAATGAATGGATAGCTAAAACGTCCTCCAGTTTTATGTAGTTATTTACCTAAAGTAAATCATTTTAGGAGTAGTATTTTAGATTTAACTCAACTAACGTCATCTCTTAAAGAAATGTATCATCTCATAATCTCAGTACCGGGGTGACCGAGCATTGCTCGGTTTTTTTATTAAGTCGTACATGGATAATTATATATATGCTTATAAATTTATAATATATCATACT
>DWET01000030.1:0-10826 GCA_018247135.1 Paramimus stigma | reverse complement strand
TGCTCTATGCCGTACAATCTAAACAGTGTATGGTAGACACATTATAAAATATATATTATTATAACATCACAAAAATGTCTGCGACTAATACTATATGACATTATACTAATACTACTTATATCAATAAACTTATTAATACCGTGTGGTATTTTGAAAATCTGTTTTTTTTTGTTAAGTTGTTATCATTGATTAGCATGAGGCAAAATGAAGATTATTTCGCTTTTATTAAAAATTAATAATTAAATCTCAAAAGCATATTTTGATATTTTAGGCAGTAAATCCAACTTTCTGAACGTAAACTCAAGACTAAAGTCAGACTACTGTCAGAATACCATTACAGCTGTCAGTTGTCAACACAACGGATGGACGGAACGGACGATGCAAAAAATCAGTATGCAAAAATGGCTTCGTTAATGAGCCCGTCTTCGCCGTCGGACGGATACAAAAGGTTCAGTGATGATTTCGCAAACACCAGCATCAACAATTACGGCTCAAACGTCACAAGTAAACGAGAAGCTATGATTTTTCATGCACAGTAGCCGCAAACATTTATGTACGCTTTGTTGTTAACAATACATCTGTGATGCATTTAACATTTTGTTTAATTTTTCACCTGTAAAATGTTAGGTATGTGTGGTTCGAGATCAATAGCTTAAGTTACCGTCTAGCGGATAGCGGCACGTTAGATGAGTCACAAACAATCAAAACAGTAACCTATACATACGTATTAACAAGTTATTCGATTCTCGACCCCATTACCAGTAGATGGCTTCATCCATGTCAAATCGTAAATCTCTGCATGCCAATTAACTGCTTGCTCTGCACGCCCCTGCTGCTAGTAAATACTGCACATTGCTGCACATAACTAGTTTGATCCTACTTTACTTAAACCTATATTCAAGCTCAACAAATAAACTGCACACGTACAAAATTAACTTGGATACAAACTTGACCTTGTTAATTGTTTATTTGCACTAAACTTTACTAATATGTAATAATTTAATCTTTTTAACGTCTGTTATGTTTAATTTAATATTTTGATGTAATTTATTATGTTACTACAATAGCTTATTTATGCCCAAACATTTGTTTACATGTGCTATACTTATACCATTGATAAATATTGCCTTGAAAAATTAAGAAAAACCTTCTTGAATTCCTAGAAAAGATTTGACAACAGGTTAAATAATAAGAAAACTAAATAAACTTTTATGCACATATTTCACAAGCATTGATGGTAAACTTATTGCTAAGGATTTACACAGATTTAGTCTTAAGATACCAACATATTTCATCTGTATCAATCTTATCAATCCACTTATCTAATCAAACAGTTGTGTGGAACCTTTTTTTCTTAGATTCATACTTCAAAATGTGTAAATAATAAACCAAACAAAGCACTTTTTCTTTACTGTAGGTAGCAATAAAAATTATTGAAATTGTCAAATTTATTACACTTTACAATTCAGGGTTAATTACATTGAAAATCACAAAACATTTGAAATAAAAATAGAATAATCAAATGTTTACATTTCCTTTTGTTTATCTCATGTACTTGATGAAAAACGAATTCTGTTTTTTCTGTGCTAGTACTACATAGAATGTAGTGTCATTTTAGAACAGTTTTACTTGGAAATGTCTGCTAAACTGCCAGAGAGATTTTATGATTTCATTAAAGATAAATGGTATTACTTCAATTCATGTAAGTCATGTTTTATTTCCGATTTTCTGGATATAATTTTATAGATGATTTACTAGTAATGAAATGTGTTTAAATATTGGAAGATGTAAAACATATTCTTTTTCTTTTTTTCACTATTTGGTGTCTTTGCTGCGGACTTATTAAGTGATTTGTCCGCTAACCCTTAAAAAAGTATACTATTTATTTTAATAATGATTATATTCATATTCTATCCTATTATATAGAAACCCATATTATCCTAGTTATAACAATAAATCATCATATTAGTTACTATATTACAACGAAATAAAAATGACAAATACATACCTGTTAGTTCTGTATTTTGAGATTCTGATAATCGTTTCTTTTTTTGGCTTTTCGGAGTTTTTGACATAGATTTGTTTGCTGAGTTTTCTGCTTCATCTGAAATAAATCGTTTGCTCTTTCCATAAACTAGAACCATCATTATTTTATTTAATCTATTTATGAAGTTCAGCCAATTGAGGAAACTACTGCTTAACTTGCCATTTATATAATATTCTCTTGTCATTAAAAATATTTCCTACATACATTTTTACCTCGTATCTAAATAAAACATCAGATAGTTGATATAGATGTTGAAAGTAAACTATTAAACAATTTTTATTATTTATATTTTATAAAAACGAACCTGTAACAATAATTTGTTGAACTAAACTTGCATTATTTTTATATGGGGCCATCCCTTTGGACATCACATGTTCACCTGTAAAGTAACATGTTAATTTTATAATTTAAAAATACTAGTGTTTTGTATGTTTCTAATGTATATGGTATCCTAAGAAAAGTGAAACTGCAACCTATCAAACATTAATTACTTGATTAAAATGTTAAATACAAGACAAATATATACACATCCACTTAAATTATGATTTTTATTATGGTATTGATGATGGAACAAACGCTTTTCTATCTTTCTTTATTAAGTTAAGTACTTGAAAACTAATACTACTTACTCATTAGTTCCCCAGTGTGAGACTCTGACAACTTATTCTTTCTCTTTCTTTCACTATTTGGTGTCTTCACAATTGACTTATTTAGGGACTTGTCTGTTAGTCCTAAAATTTAAAATATCATGTATGTTACATATATTTATGAACTCGGCTAACTCTCTCTTAAACACTATTATTTAATCATCAACTAATTCACAATAAGTAATGAAGATTCTGTAATGACTTTCATGATAAACTGACCTAATTATTTTTGTGTAAGCGTTGTTTCATAACATAAACTTCTGCATTAGAACTTTTGTTTATAGATATACCATCTAATATTATGTTAAAATCTTTCTACTATATTTACCCTAACCTAATAAAAAGAACCATATCATCTATTACTTCCAAAGACTGTAAGACAATGAATGTACTAAAATGTAATAAATTATTAAGATATAACAACATTCAAACATTTAACAAGGATTTTAGCCACATTACCTGTTTGTTCTTTTTCTATTGATTCTGACATTGTCTTCTTTCTATGTCCTTTCGGAGATTTGAGTACAGAATTATTATGCTCTGTTGAAATTCTCTTCTGGTCTTTATCTTTATTGTTAATGATTTCATTTTGTTTGTCGAAGTTTATTTTACTAGATACCTCAACAGGTGCTTCAGATTCTGAAGATTCATCTAAAAATTCAAAGTGCTCATAACAATAATTAATGCTCATAACAAGTATCTATCTATTTTATATAATTGTAGAATAATATAAATCTAATTAACACATTGTAACATATCTGGGTGCATAATTTAAGCTAATAAGCTGTTAATACAAACCTAATATTTAAAGAAAAGAATCACATTTAAATATAGAACACACAGTTTAAGATTATATGAATTTCAAAGAATAATATGATGTTTTGCTGTGCTCTACCAGGGTCGTTTTCACACATATACCTATTATTTAGGACCTTTCATAATTGTACTATGTAAGTAATAAATAAATATATTTGTTATTGGTTGACTTTAAATGGGCATTTACAAATAAAATACCATCATCAGTTGATGTGTCTTGTTCAGTCTTTCTCTTCTTCCCTTTTTCATTAAATGACTTTTCAAGTTCTGTGGAATTATGAGTTCCAGTTGTGTCCATAAAGAACTGTACCTCCATATTATCACCTATAAAACAATAAATTAAAAATTACATACATTTATTTAGAAATATTCTGTATACTAATATAATAAATCAAATAATATATAAAGTGACCTTCTCCTATATGAACAAGTACATAACATAAAGTGTGAAGGTTAATACATCTTAGTTGTATACCACAGAAACCTAAAATACAAGAAGTAACTTACATCATTCTTTTATTAAATGTTTTTCACTAATTTATAAGTACTATATTTTATTGAAACTGATTATAATTGAATAGTAATAGTAATAATAAATAATAACTATAATACATACTGCTAATATTTTCATTCTCTGTTTCTGATTTTTGTGGATTATTTTGAATTTCATCATCTTGAGTCATAGTTTGAACGGAATAATCGCCACACACTAAAAATAAATTATAAAACAATTAATTTTAAGTATTTTTTTTCTCGAGATATCAATTAATATTTTTTATAAACATACCAGATTGCAAATGATTGTTGTGCGGGCTTTGTTTTAATAAAATGGAATTATTCTTTTCAATATTACTATTCTTATTTTGAACATCACTGCTATTGCTTTCTTCCGAAAATAATAAATGTAAATCAATTGAATCAGATGAATCACTACTACTAGAAGTAAAATTAGATTTCTCATTGGAGTGTGATTTATCAGTCAAGGATTTGTTATTTGTTTTAGAATCAATTTCCTTTTCATTCTCACACCTTTTCAGTTTTTTAGGTTTACTTTGCGTCAGGTTCAGTTCATCAACAATTGTTATTCCTTTCTGTTTAGTTTTCTTGTTTAAATCAAGGCTAATATTGTATTTCTTAGTTTCAAAAGTCTTGTTTAAATTATTAAGAATGGAATCGTAATTTTGTATATGTACATTATCACTGCTGTTGGAACTTGATTCCTCCAAAGGATCATTATCAGGTGTTTCATTTGAACACAACTCATTATTTCTATTTACATTTTCTATGGAACGCTCCGCATCTACAAAATTTGTTTCTTCATTTTTAGTTTCAGTTAGTAATGGATCAACTTCGTTATCCTGTTTCGCACCCTCAATAGTTATTTTTTTTTCATCACCCATTGCAGTTGAGGGGCTGTCATTTTTCTCATAATCATCAAATGATTTATTTAGACTAATTTCTAGACTAGAATCTAATTTCATTTTATTGTTCTTTTTTGTCTTTGCTTGAATATTCTCAACTTCGGAATCTGATGACATGAGTACTGCACGTTTATTTTTTACTTTTTTTACTTCCGAGCTCGTACTATCAGCAGAAATATTTAATTTATGCCTTGAATTATACATTTCCCTTGAAGCTTCCTTTTGTTCTTTAACTTTACGATCGTTGTATTTCTTTTTAGATTTTGTAGTCATTTTAAGTTCGTTGTCACTCATAGACAAATCATCACCAGATCCATCTAATAACTCATCATTCTCATCTGAACTGACAAGGAACGAATCTTTCTCATAATCTGTATCATTAGATAATTCTTCTTCAGATGTCAAGGTTTCCCCTTTTTGAACAATTTCATTTTCCCTTTCATACTGTTCTTCTTCTTCATCTTTACTGTCTCCTGATTCATAATCATCACTTGCTTCTTCTGCTTCTTCATCAATAAGTTGTTCTTCGTGTTCTGACTCTTTCTTTGAGTCAGATTCTTTATAAGACTTATCTGAGATATTATTTATCTTACTGTCACTTTTGTTCATTTTGCTAGTAATATTAGGAGCAATATCAGAAGTATTGTTGTGCATAGCGAGCTTATTGAAACTTTTTTGTTGAATGGGAGTACTAGTTAAATAGTTCGATGAATGTTTTTTGTTCTTAATTTTTATATCATCTTGGGTAACGTCCAGCGTAAGTTCGGGTTTGGTCAATTTTACAGTGTTTATTTTAGGAGACTGCAAATTATTAATTATTTCACTAGAAGTGTCTCTAAGTTGCGACAAAACAAGATTGCTCTTGCTTTCATTCGACATTTTCTCAATTATTTGTGATGTATTTGGTGTTACAGAAGACTTGGTCTTATTCTTATTGTCATTATTGATTTCAGTCTTATTTTCTGATGTATCTTTATCTTCCTTCAGAGTGTTATTAACAACAACATTGTCCGGTAATGATTCATCAACATCCATAGGTTCACAACTGTCATTTTTGTTGTCAGCTTGGCTATTAATAACTACTTGTTGATTTTTTTTAAAGGTATAACTGTTATGGTTATCTTCCATAGACATATTCTTTCTATCAAGTGTAGTACTAACTGCATCTAAATTGGGTTTTACAACAGGGACACATTGATCTTCATCATCAGTATTTTTAAAATTATCTGAATTAGAATTAGTTTCTTCAACATATACTGTTGTCTGTAACGTGTTACTAGGTTCTTTATCAAACAAACTTGAGAGTGTAGTAGGACTAGAGTTTACTGCTGTACACAAATCTAATTTATCGGGTTTTAATTTTACGACTGTATCATTACACTTTTGCATGTCTTTACCATTTCTTTTTAAAGATAAATTTAATTTATTATTATCAGATGTATTTTGTAAATGTGTACCACCAGGGCTATTTTTATGTCCCTTCTTTTTTTTCACGCTCTCACTATCACTTAAAAATTTACTATCACTTAAAACTGTTGTAGAAAGAGGTGTCCATGATTTAGTTCTGTTTCTTTTATTTTGAATATCTGGTGAGTATATGGTTATTGCAGAAGTGCTTTTATTTAAGTTTTTTGCAGTTTGTTTTGGTTTAGTATTTAATGCTTTTAGCAACTCTGCACTAGATTTAGAAAGTTTTTTATCTATACTACCTAACACTATACTAGTGTTAGCTTTTACATTTTGAGACATATTATTTGCTGAACTATCTCTCACAATTGCTTCATTTTCCTTGTTAGAAGTATTGTGTTCATTTATATTATTGAGGGCTTTCTCTTCCAAAGAGTCATTTGTTTCTATTGTATTACTTAGTTTATTCTTCTGACTTAGTCGAGGACTGTGTCGAAGACCACTAGGAGAATGATGTTGACCAACACTTTTCTTAGGACTTTCTGTATTTTGTAAAATAGATTCTGGTTCCTCAACAATAATTGCTGGTGTCGCTGCTGTCATCTTAGCAGATTGTTGTTGTTCAGCTGTAATGTGTAAACAATAGCTTACTATCTATGTCAAATGTGAAAGTATCTATCCAGGCACTAGCGCTCGTTTCGGTGCAGTAAGGGTGCAGACTAAGGACTAAGAGGCATTCCATATTAGGAAGGAAAATGCAATGCAGAAGGCTGGAATTAATAAATAGTAGTGACTGTATGGAGATGGCCTGCATAATAGTGCTACTTATGTGAATTAAAAATATAAATGTAATGAACTCATAAAACATTCACTTGTTTTTATTTTTAAATTAAGCTTTTGGTAACAACTAGAATACCTTTCTCTGCATTTACTGAATCTCTTCGTGTTTGCCTCGTCAGCCGAGCAGGGGTTAGTGGTGCTTCATTATCACTTCCTGAAAGTTACAAAAAAAAAATGAAGCTTCATCAATTTCAAAAGAGACAACTTCATTCAAGTAAAGGTGAATTTTGATATTTAATATATTTGTCCCACAAAAATAATATTTGTCCCTAAAAAGTATAAACACATTGCTGCACCTATTTCTGGCATGACACAGCAGTAATGTTGTGCTTCGGTTCAAAGGGCAGTATGCAGCAGATGTGGAGGTAAGATGTTCTATCTTACATATGATATTCACACCATATGACCTACATGCCTGTTTGCTGCCTTATTAAAAAAAAAATGCAACAAAAAATTAAAATGTATTTATTAAAAGATTAATTGTAGAATATAATTAATGAATTTATTAAAATTAATTGGTAAACCATACGTTTGTAGTGTTGTAGTTATAATCTATAGACAACAAATGTCCAAGTTAAAAAAAATGTGAATGGAAAACAGAGAACACATTGAGTTCTAAATTAATAGAAGTTTATTTTGTCATTAAGCAATTTAGTGCTGCCTGCATAGTTACACACTTAACCATTCAAGTATATAGAAGTTTACCAATTATACAAGTAAACAGAAATACTATGTTACAAAAAAAACAAATGGAATTTTTATAATTTAGTAAGCCTTTTCTAGTTCATTATCATATAAATAAACAGAAATACTATATTTAAAAACACACGACAGGTGCACATTTCTATTATTTATTACTGTATAAGTTTATTTATTTTTCTTGTTTATTACTGTATAAGTTTATAATGAAACTGGCTTCTATTATTTATAGTTTTAGGATACCCTGATTAGTTTCAGACCTATTTGGGTTCTATGTCATGTAAGATCTTAAAAAAGTTAAATTTAGCAATCAAGATTGAATGTTCAATGAATGAATATATGAAATAATTTTATCTTAAAATACATACCCACTTGAGAAGTCCTCCTTGCTGCCCTCTTAGCTCTTGGTGAGTCAAATGATTGTGTGGAATCTGACACGATACTTGTGTTAGATTTGACTCTGGCACTACGTCTTGATGGTGTCAGAGATTTCTCATCACCAACTATCTCCTTTGCAGCAGCTTTCTTTGATGATCGCTTTGAAGTATTTAGTTCTGTGACTGAAATTTTCACATGTATACATATAATATCAATATTAATTTAGTTCAATATCCACATGTAAACATAATTAATATAATGTACAGAATGCATTTTTATTTGTATGGGCCTCAATTTTCATACTAAGATATATTTTGGTGGGAGTCATTATATTAAGGAAATATATAGACTGTTTGGACTATAACTATCACAATAAGCAACTCTATCAATAATAGAATAGTATTTCACTTGAGTTTATAGGTCTATTTGCATGTATGATCTGACTAGTACAATTCTCATAACAATATTAACCAAGAAAAGAGAATTTATAGAGGTAGAGTCTAAAAACTTAAAATGTATGTGAGGAAAGCGAACTAGAAAAAATCAAAATTGATTCAGAAAATAAAAAATAATTAATATATTAATCAATATATGTACACACAATAATGATATATACTGGCTTTAAGTATAAATGTACATAAACAACAAAGTTACTAAACAACAAACTAAAAAAAACATTAATATTATTTTTTTTTTTACAAAAAAAGACTTGTTATTCAAATAGGACCACTGGAAAAGAACCATCTTTTGTATATACAATAATTTATTAAAATCAGCACACACATTAAAAATTACAAAGTAATACAAAATAATAAATATATTTGAATTGAGATCCCCTTTTTAAAGTCAGTAAAAACCTTTTCAACACTTGGCTGAAGAACTACTCACTAAATATGTAAGTAATAGGTACAAGCCTTAAAATTTGATAGTAAATACAGATAAATTTTAGTATGAGATATTTGATAAAAAAATATGTTCACCATTTTCATCTATGAGATCCAGCTCAGGTTTAGCAGCAAGTCTGCCACCTCTTTTCTTTGTAGGTGTGTTTACCACTGGAGATGATTTTATTTCTTCTGATTGTTCTATGGACAACCTTCTTCTTAAACGAGTTACAGGTGCTAACACAGAAATAATAAAATTGTATTAATTATGATATTTTATTACTTACTTGAAATATACATGACTGTTATCTTTATTATGTATGTGGTAATTATGACATTTCATATTAGAATACAGTAAACTAATAAAGTTATTAAAATGACAAATGTGAACATGTGTTTCATGAACATTTATTTGGCTATGTGCAACATGCACATGGTGTAGATTTTTTTATTATAGTAATTAATACTCATACTAACTACGTTACATATTGATAATGGAATGTAATGCAGGTAGCTTTTTAAATAAAGAAACCGGTATTAAGTTAATCTTAAAACTAATGCGTAATAAGTACATTTATTGAATCAAGATAATCGCTTTTCCGTAAACTTAATTGTAAGAAAACTTTATAGGTAGCTTCTAAAATATGAAATAAGTAAATAAACGTCGATATTAAAGCACAAGTGAGGTAAAATGTTCTTAGGTAAAACGAAACATTAGTGCATCGAGTTAAAATTATTCTTTTATACGGATAAGTACATACCTTTAACTCTACCGTCATCTTCCATAATTAGTAATTTGTCGTTTTATTACTCTATTCCTGAAAGCAAAAGCACGTGTGACGAACTAATGCTCCTTATCCACAGTTTGAGGTTCACGCAGTGTCGCAATGGTCGAACAGCTGTTAAGACGCCGCGAACTGTCAATTCAAAAGAGAAGCGACGCGTAGAATTTTAGCACAGGCAACATGTGTGGTTACATCCGGCGAAAATATAATATACAAAACATTAAAATTATAACAATAAGTAATAAAATTACAAATGAATTTTGTATAACAAGTAACTTTAACAGTTAATAACGTAATGTAGATTAATCTTTTAGTGTGGTATGTAAATAGCCACACTGTCCGGTGATAGAGATAGTTATCATTTTATTTTTTCTTTATTGGGATCATCTTAATGGCCAAAATGAAGTCACAGGACAAAATAAGAATCAAGGTTTGGTTTGTTAAATATTTTATTTACTATTGTTTATTTTACTTATTTACTACAGTTCAAAACGTCACAAACATTTTATATGACGTGGTTTATGCAGACACCAAGTAGCGCTTGCGTCCCGGACGTGGTTCGAATTCGAATGACCCCAGTCCCGTGGACGTTCCACCTTCTAAACTCACCGTAAGAGCGCGGACCAATTAGTACATTGCGTCTACGCAACGAATCAACTTATTCTATGATATCTACAAACGTAGGTGGTAGGGTCTATGACCTGTCCATGACTCGCCCGCTTAAATACCACCGTTGCAAATATTTCTTCCGTGAAGCAGCAGCAATGCTGTGTTTCGTGTCGAAGGGTGCAGTATGCGTCTCTACTGGACAAAGAGGTATTCCACCATAGACGTCAGAGGTAGCAACGCACCCTCCTACAATCTCGCATGGACAGGTTCTATGCGAGTTTGTGGGAGGATGT
>DWET01000029.1:0-10890 GCA_018247135.1 Paramimus stigma | reverse complement strand
ACGCGATTTAAGCAACGCCGGTCGGGAGTTGGATGGGTAACCGCAAGTCTTATACTTCGGACGCCACGTTAGGACGTTGATTCCGGTTAATAACAGTCTTTAAGTAGCGTGGGAAACCTTCGGGCGGTTACATACTTCCGACACTTGGTGCCCCTCTACAAATCAGCATTGGAGCAACGTGGTGGAATATAGACCTCCGCAAACGTGAGGAGCGACTCGGTTTGCAGTGGCTAATATGGGTTGAGGCCAGTCGATGAAAGAAAAATTGTCAAGGAATACTACAATAAGACCCTAAGCGATAATTAAGGCAATTTAAAACGTTGTAGTTGAGTTTGAGAGAGAGAGATGAGGGGTAATTGAGGGTAGTCAGTGTCGTGGAAGTGTGCACAGTTTTCCTGTGACTCCACCGCTTAGTAGCGAGCAGAGACATTGGTAGTTTTCATTCGTTTGGAGTCTGACATAGCAACTGCCAGCTCTGTGGCGATATTTACAAATTCGATTTTCTAGCGGTACAGAAATAACTAAATACGTTAATGACAGAACAGAAATAGCAGAAGAGCATGCAGGCCATCTGCTGCCCTTAGACACTCTCCCGCAAACTCAAGTACGATCTGTGCAGGCGAGACTGTAGAAGAATGCGTTGCTATTCCTTGATTAAGATGGAATGCCTCAGTGCTCCGTCGTCCGCATATTACACTCTTCCAGACGAAACTCAGCATTTCTACTGCTTTGCGGGAAAATAGGAGCAGGGAGCTGCCGTGGATTGATATCACAGACTCTACCACTTGATTTCTACCTGCTGGCTTAGATCGTTGAAATTAAATATATCATTAGATTCAATACCGACTCAGTTAGATACATGAACAAAATGACGCTCAACTTCAAAGTAGAATAAAGCTTTCTCTAATTTTAATTATTCGTTTAAAATGCAAAATGTCTGGGTAACTTTGAGATGAATAGTTCAGATGGAGTTGGTCGTAAATGTTAACTGTTTTATTAAGTAAGTCCAGAGGTGCTGGTATCATCTTATTATAAATTTGGTGCATCTTAATAAAAATTAAACGTTCTTAATTTAGCTGTTTGCCTGATTTATTTTAATCTTAAGAAGAACTGTACTAGCTAGCAATAATTATGATTAGGTACTTACTAATAATGTTATTTTACCACCTTAGCACTAAACGGCTATCAACCGATCTTCCAGGCTATGTGGTGTTAAATAATCACTAGCCCATAGAAACTCTTGTCAAATGGAGGACAGATGTCCCGTGCGAATCTGTACGAGAATACTACTGTTGAGGATAAAGATGGAATGCAATACATTCCGTCTCCCTCATACTGCACCCTTCAAACCAATTAGCACTTTGTTAATTACTCGTACAATGAATAAAAACCCAAAATCCTCTCCAGCTAAAAGAGGGCTCGTGGTCATAACGAGATACAGCAGTAACTGATGACGAGAAATGAATAACACCTGCACCAGCCAGTAGATAGTCTATCCCTCTCCCGTGCTTCGCATGGCACTGTTACAGCCCTACACCTGTATGAGATATGTGTAGAGTCAGCAACTTAGATGCATCGCTTAGTCTCATGTTTAATCAGAACCTGGCAGTTGTTCCCAGACCGTGGTCCGAGCTACTCGTCCTAAATTGTTTATTCGCTAAATCCTATTTTAATGTGTTTCTATTTCTTTTTATTATAATAATTCAACACGAATAATTATCCTTTTTTTTAAAACTCCAATTACATATCCCCGGATAACAAATGGTGGCAGCGGAAAGGGATTTTATAAGATCCCCGGACTGTGTTTGTGTCTGAATCAGTGCAGTGAAATAAATAAGTGTACATCAGTGCTAAATTGTGCTAATAAAAAATAAAAGACCTGACGTTGTGTTGTGACGCTGTGATTTCCTGCAACTCTATAACATTAAACCTGAAGGATACTGAAGGATACTGAAGGATACCTGCATTCGTGTAACTGCATCCTGCAAGCTAAATATGTTCCTGTTCATCCTGTGAGTCATCTTATTATCTGTGACCTTAAACCGCCGTGCCCTCATAAAGTGTCTTCCAACTACTCAAACCTAGCTGCATTATAAAGTAGTTACTAATATCGTCATATAATACTCATCAACAAAACTCACCAGTGAAACAAGTGATCTACCTACATATACATGTCGTGTTTCTAAGAACTGATAACGACGAGTCGCAGCTGAACCTTTGTTACTTTTAAATAAGTCTATATTGTTGTGTCATTATTTTGGTGTGTTACTGTGTACATCTATTTACGACAGGGTAATTTAAGTATTATGTCAAAAACGTCAAATATTCTTAGCAAATTACACCTTCCTGAGGGAATAGAAATACAGCCGTCACCTATCGTATCCCCGGTAGATAAACCTACAAATATCAAACGAAAAATTGAAATGGAGTTAAACACCCTGTTTAAATTTATCAAAAGCTACGATGGTTCTAGGGAGAAACTTAACTCGTTTCTCATTAATTGTGATAACGCAATAGACCTTGCGTCGGAAACGCAGGTCCCTATATTATTTAAATACATATTAAGCCAACTTGAAGGCAAAGCCGAAACCGCCTGCTCGATAAAAGAATTTTACAACTGGGCTCAATTAAAACAGTTTTTGAAAAATCAGTTTTCTGTCAGAAAGCACTATTCACATCTGCTCACCGAGCTTCAAGAGACCAAACAAGGTCAACTGGAAACCGTTAGTCAGTTCGCTTTGAGAATAGAGACCTGTCTCTCTAATCTCCTCACGGAAATCTCTTTGGCTAACTACACTGCTTCAGAAATAGAAGGCCGTACTGCTTCTATGGAAGACCTAGCTCTTCACCACTTCACTACTGGCCTAAAACCAAATTTATCACTCATTGTCAGATGTAAAATACCAAACTCTTTAAATGAAGCTGTTAACATTGCTATCTCTGAGGAACGCATCTTACAGACTGTTCAGCAGAGACCCCAACCAAAAGATTCAACTTCGAATCGAATCATACAACGCAACTATTTAAATAAACCGATACCCGTAGGAAATTCAGAAATATGTAGATATTGCAAAAACATTGGCCATACCATAGAAAACTGCAGAAAACGGCAAAATAATAATAATAGTCCGAAACTCATTTGTCGATATTGTCAAAATATAGGTCATACTATTGACAATTGTAGGAAACGCGAATTCAACAATCGTAATCGCCAATCAGGTAGCTTCTTTCGGCCACAACCACGCGTTAACTTTGTAGCTGAAGATGAAGAAGACGACTATGGTCGTGACGAAGTAGATAACACAAAAAACTAATTAAGGTCTCGCCTAGGTGTCGTGCGGGACACCAGTCAATTCGTAAAATCGACACCGCTGTACCCACTGTATCTGCTACATCCACTGTATCCTCTGTATCTGTAGCGCCCTCTGTATCCACTGTATCTGCTACATCCGCTGTATCCTCTGTATCTGTAGCGCCCTCTGTATCCACTGTATCTGCTACATCCGCTGTATCCTCTGTATCCGTAGCGCCCTCTGTATCCACTGTATCTGCTACATCCGCTGTATCTGCTATACCCGTCGTATCCAATCTCGAAATGATGCACGCACAAGATAACCAGCCCCAAACCCCCCATCGGGGAAATATTTATAAAATTATTGCTAAAGAAAGATACTTACCTCACATAAAAGTTCACACAACAGCTAACGAAGAGCCCCTTAATCTATTAATCGACACTGGCGCATCACTGTGTCTTATAAAAAAAACTTGTATTAAAAATGATATCAATGTATCACCTAGCAATATCTCGGTTCAAGGCATAGATTCAAAAGACGAAGCATTGAATAGCCTGGGTTTTGTTAATCTTAAAATAAAATTAAATGAAAATAAATTAGAACATCAATTCCATGTATTTGAACACTTGAATCTTCCATATGACGGAATAATTGGTAACGATTTATTTATGAAACATAACTGTCATATTAATTATAACTTAGGGTCATTAATAATTAATAACCAAAAAATTGATTTGTCTTTCAAGGAACCATCTTATACTATAAATCCTAGATCTGAAACCATTATCGAATGTTCCGTTAAAAACCCCGGAATTAAAGAAGGCTTAATACTCGACCAACATATCTCAGATAACGTTTTAATCTCGAATTGTTTAGTAAAAGTCAAACCAAATAATAGAATAAATATCTCTATTCTAAATACTACTGAAAATCCTATTAACGTTAATGCAAATTTGAATTTAAAACTAGAACCTATTAATAATTGTGACATTAAAGCAGTTAATCAGACTAATAACTTCTCTAATAGGACACAAGAAGTTCTTGAATCATTAAGAACCTCCCATCTCAATCCGGAAGAATTAGACAGTCTTTTAAATCTTTGTTATGACTACTCTGATATCTTTCACCTTCCTGATGACAAACTTACCTTTACCACAGCCCTTACTCACCAAATTAAAACGAATTCCGAAATACCCATAAATACAAAATCTTATAGATTTCCTCATTGTCATAAAGCGGAAGTAGAGAAACAAATACAGAATATGCTTGACCAAGACATCATTGAACCGTCTCTATCTCCATGGTCGTCCCCAATCTGGGTCGTTCCAAAAAAATTAGACGCATCTGGAGAACGTAAATGGCGAGTGGTTATTGATTACCGCAAACTTAACGATATTACAATCGGAGAATCATATCCCATACCCCAAATTAATGAAATATTAGACCAATTAGGTAATAGTAAATATTTTAGTACCCTGGACTTAGCCTCAGGGTTTCATCAAATCCAAGTTGAGACGAAGAGCGCCGAGAAAACGGCATTTAGCATCCCAGATGGACATTTCCAATTCAAAAGAATGCCATTTGGTCTTAAAAACGCACCGGCAACCTTTCAGCGACTCATGAATACCGTCTTATCCGGTTTACAAGGTATTCATTGTTATGTATACCTAGATGACATAGTTATTTACTCTTATGACCTTAAATCACATTTAGAGAAATTAGGGAAAATATTTCAACGGCTTAGACATTTTAATCTCAAATTACAGCCAGACAAATGTGAGTTTCTCAGGAAAGAAGTCACTTATCTAGGCCACATAATAACCGGCAATGGAGTCAAACCAAATTCAGAAAAGGTCAACGCTGTAGAGAAATTCCCAACTCCCAAGTCTCCAAAAGACGTTAAGTCCTTCCTCGGTCTTATATCGTATTACCGCAGATTCATTCCACATTTTTCAAAATTAGCTAAGCCATTAACAACTCTCTTGAAAAAGGATAATCATTTCATTTGGAACAACGAACAACAACTAGCATTTGAATCACTAAAAAATAAATTAATTACAGCACCTATTCTCATCTATCCGGATTTTTCAAAACCATTTGTTCTCACGTGTGATGCATCCGGTTTCGCAATCTCTGCAATCTTATCCCAGGGCGAAATTGGAAAAGACCGCCCGATTGCTTTTGCATCCCGAACGTTAAATAAAGCCGAGACAAATTACAGCACAACGGAAAAGGAATGTCTCGCAATAGTTTTTGGCACAAAAACCTTTCGACCTTACCTTTATGGAAACCATTTTACAATAGTCACAGATCACAAACCTCTCCAGTGGTTATTTAATTGCAAAGACCCTGGCTCCAGACTTGTAAGGTGGCGCCTAAAATTAGAAGAATATAGTTACGACATAAAATACAAAAAGGGTAAAATAAATGCCAACGCAGATGCTCTCTCCAGATACCCAATTAATCCAATCCAGTTTGGACCTGAACAACACGCTGACCCAGCCGAGCAACTCGATAATTTAGACGTGGACCTGAATGACTTATTAATTTCTCCCCCCTCATTCAGATTAGACGATATTCTTAACGATGATATTTTAGACTTACCTGCTGATCCATTAGCTTGCGAAGAACCCTCCGTAGAACCAGTAATAGAAAACCCTCTCGAAGAACCCGTAGTAGCAGAACCTGAAACAGAAATCCCTGTTGATAATCCTATATCAACAAATGTAAAACGTCCCCAGACTGACGATTATACAACTTTCCTAAAAACCATTACTGACAAAAATAAAAAATTTAATACTCAAATATTCGAACATAACGCAAACCTCCTGAAAAGTAATTGTAAGGTCCTTTTAATCCCAACGTCTATTGACCTCGATGAGTCAAATCCTCACCTTGTTGAAGTCTTGGATACAACTGAAAATAAAGAACAAATTATTAATAATGAAAAGCAATTGCATTCATCTCACAAAATTGAAATAAATAATAAAATTTACTTCCTTCTATTTACCAAAGTTCATCATTTTGATCAAGCCAGTTATCCCGAAATATTCGAAACTTTAAAAAATATTAGAAACGAGCTCTTAGTAACCGGAAACTCGGAAGAAATAGGCATAACAGACCTAAAAAACCCTTTCGAAAAACATTCTTTTACTAAAATTTATAATATAATTAGCTACCTTTTCCATAATACTAATATCATAATTAACATTTATCATGATAATATATTATATCCGACCCCCGTAGAAATAAAGAAAATACTCCGCGATAATCACGATATACCGGTTGCAGGTCATCTGGGATCCACCCGGATGTATAGTAGAATAAAAAATATGTATTATTGGAAAGGTATGAGAAGTGACATAGAGTCTTATGTAAAACAGTGCAAATCTTGTCAGGAAAATAAAGCATTGAGAAGAGTAAATCGCGCACCTATGCAAATTACAAGCACCTCAACAGAACCCTTCCAACGTCTTAGTCTCGACATTGTAGGCCCACTTCCTGAAGCAGGTCCGGCCAAACTTAAATTCATCCTTACCTTGCAAGACGACCTAACAAAATTTTCAACAGCTTATCCCATTCGCAGTACAACCGCTGAAGAAACCAGCGAATGTCTCCTACATTTTATTTCTTTATTTGGGCTACCTAAAATAATACTAACTGACCAGGGAACTAACTTTACCTCTGAACTATTTAAGAAAACGTGTGAGTTCCTGAAAGTAAAACAACTCTGGTCCTCACCTTATCACCCGCAAACTCAAGGAGCACTAGAAAGAAGTCACTCGACCCTAAAAGAATATTTAAAATCCTACGTTAACGACGACCAGACGAACTGGCCTCGTTATGTTTATACAGCTATGTTAGCATATAATACTGCAGTTCATTGCACAACCCATTTTACTCCGTATGAGTTAATTTTTGGTCGTAAACCTTATATTCCAAATTCACTATTCGAAGAAACACTCGGCGCAACCTACCCGGAATATGTCAGAATGTTACAAAATCGGTTAAAATACTCCCAAGATAAAGCATTAGAAAATATCCGTCGTTCCAAACTAACTTCAAAAATGTATTATGACTCTCGAACTCGTCCTGTTAAATACAAGGTTGGTGATTACGTATATTTAAAGAATCACCTCAGACTGCGAAAAGCTCTCTCTCCTATATGGAAGGGACCTTACAAAATTGTAAAAGTACACACTAATAATACATTATCTCTCCTTATAAATCGACGTCATATCACACATCACTTTGATGAAGTAAAGCTAGCTTAAAACCTAATTCATATAAGATATCACTGCTTCTACTACATCATAATTAAACTATCACAGTCATTATAATTTACAGAACGCTGGCTGCTTTCTCTAATACTGTCTTAACAAGTGACAGCAACCAATTCGTGAAGTCCATCAACGAAAGCCCTGGCATCCTATTTGATCCTGTCGGCACTTTAAAGATAATTGACGACAAATTTCACATTGTTATCCCCGTAGATGTGTCGCCGTACAAAACATACATGGACAACATACAAGGAGTATTTAACAGTATTCGATTTCAATGCCGGGAGCACAAAGATGTGGATAATGCTAGATGTCAAAATTCGCTACATCCACTAGAATCACTATTCAAAGATATTTTAGGTGACTTTGATTCTATTTCTCATATTATATCTAATAGTGTATCGAAACGAGCAGCGTGGTTTTCTGGCGTAGGTGTGGCATTTAAACATATATTTGGTACAATGGACGAAGACGACGCCGAGCACTATGACAAGGCTATTCAAAATCTCTATAATAATCAGAAAATTATAACAGATTCACTGAAAAAGAGTGTTATTGTATCCCAAAGCGCAGTGTCTAATATAAAAAAGACCTTACAAGAAATTAATACCAACGAGAACAAACTTAGTGATGCTGTTGATAAGATATCCATAGTTGTAAAAAACTTATCACGAGTAATAGAAGCTAGTAACTTTCAGAATACGCTTAACTTTGCCTTAAACGTTTTACAGTCTAATCTGTTTACTATTTCTTTTAAAATTGAAGATATTCTAAATTCAGTCTTATTCGTGAAAGCAAATATACTACACCCATCAGTGTTAACGCCTAATCATTTGTACAAGGATATTGTTAGTAACCTAAAAATGATTCCTAAGTATAAAGATTTCCCTGTGAATCTAGAATTAAGTAATATTCATATACTTTTAAATATAGCAGACTTGGTGTGTTATTACCTAGATAATAAGTTAATTTTTGTGATTAAAATACCCTTAGTAAATGTGTTAGACTATAACCTGTATAAAAGTATACCTTTACCAACTCCACATGACCTAACTGATAAGTCATTCGCGATGATTTTACCTTCTGAAGAATATGTAGCATTAAGTAAGGATAAAACATCCTTTACCTATCTTAAAGATCTAAATTCATGTAAAAATATTATAATAGAAACCTACCTTTGTGAAATATCAGATATTTACACAAAAGCTGGTAACCCGTCCTGTGAAATAGAGATCATAACAAAATCTGTAAAGAAATTACCTGAAACATGCCAATATAAAATCTTACGTGGTGATATAGATATCTGGCACAAGCTAAACAACGAAAATTGGGTATTTGTACAATCAAAACCTGCCAAACTCTCTATTGAATGTGAAAATAATGAAATGAAAGAATTTGTTATATTTGGTACAGGTGTACTCAACATGCCTTATAATTGTATAGCTTATCATAAGGATTCTAGATTTGTAAGAAAGTATTCACCTAAAATAAATGTACCTAGCATATCTCCGGATTTCAATATTCTTAACGACAGTTGTTGTAAAATTAGCTACATCAAAAACCTATCATTACCAGCTATAAAGATACAAAATATAAATTTGGACGATTTAAAATCTGTTAAATTGACATCAAATGAAATTATTAATGAATTAGATAAAATAACGACTTTACCTGCATGGAATGACCATATAAGTTTTCCTATTTTAAGTGTTTTATCCTGTATTGTATGTGTTAGTTTTATTTTATACTATTTTTGTAAAAAGGACAAGTATCTCCGAAAACTAGTTTCGAAATCAAATAAAATTAAAATCACTAAAGAAGAAAATTCAGATCACGATCTAGAAATGCAACCTCCACAGCCTCGGCTGCGCATCGTCTAAAGAAAACTTACTTCTCTATAAGTTTTCCTCTTAACGTGGGGGTTGTTACAGCCCTACACCTGTATGAGATATGTGTAGAGTCAGCAACTTAGATGCATCGCTTAGTCTCATGTTTAATCAGAACCTGGCAGTTGTTCCCAGACCGTGGTCCGAGCTACTCGTCCTAAATTGTTTATTCGCTAAATCCTATTTTAATGTGTTTCTATTTCTTTTTATTATAATAATTCAACACGAATAATTATCCTTTTTTTTAAAACTCCAATTACATATCCCCGGATAACAGAGCCAAAGTAAATAACTTAAAAGGCAGTATAAAGTCGGAACTTTCTTTTGCTAACTCGGCTGAAAGAAAGAAGTAATATGTTTCAAAGCCTCTACGGAACGTACTCGAGTTTCGCAGTGTTACTCTGAATGCTTCTTGCGAGGGTGTAAAGGCCGCGGTTCGAGGGTCTATAACAGCCGTTCTTAGCGTTAATGTACGCTGCGCCTTAATAAAAACGTACGGGAGTATATTGATGGCGGTACTGAGGCTGTCTGGTCTATTTTAACATAAATTAACGTATTTCCCTGCATTGATGACCTCTAAAGGCCATGCATATATTCCTTATTATTTAAAAATTAAAATTTTATTTTCACCCATACCTGTATAAAAAAATTGTACAAGATTACATGTGTGTAGGCAAAGACGATTAACTGCCAATTGTTACGATCCATCTGGATCTTTCCTGGACATTTATTTCGTGCATATCCTCGTGGAGTTACGAAACTCCGGTTGAAGGAAATGCATGAGGTTTGCTAGATGACATAAGGTATCAAAAACGTAACGTTTCTTTTCTTTATGAGTATTATCGTTTCAATTTCTCAATTAATCATCCGTATACTAACTCTCAACGTGCCAATATGAAAAATTTCTAGCTGAGCTTGAGTATGGGCCAAACTCATATTTCGTTACAGATGCTTTTGCTTTCACTCTTATCGCTACGGAGCAGATTTATAGACAGCTGCTTATTATATTTTCGTCCATCTTATGATTTTACACGTTGAAATACGAAAATTATTTTATCCAACAGAAGTTGAAAAACAAAATTGACATTTCGTAACATTTTACACACTATCGTTCATGGCAGCTATTACACAAAAACAAAATATTTTTGACTACTTACTTGCTTGGCATATTGGTCAGCATAAAGTCATATGTTAATTTAGGCTATTAAGTATCCGTAAAAACCTTACATAGTTTTGTACTGGGTACTCAAGCATCTCGCAAGTCACATGAGGCAAAACAAAAACACATAAATAATATTATTTATAATTAATATGCGATCGTTCAATGATGTTATGCGATGTGAAGGTGGTAGAGTCTGTGATCTGTCCATGACTCACCCGCTTAAATACCACCGCTGCACCTATTTCTTCCGTGAAGCAGCAGCAATGCTG
>DWET01000028.1:0-10891 GCA_018247135.1 Paramimus stigma | reverse complement strand
GAAATAGGTGCAGCGGTGGTATTTAAGCGGGCGAGTCACGGACAGATCACAGACTCTACAACCTTTTAGTCAATGGCGGACAAACAACGTGACACATAATTTTTATATATTAAGATATGCTGGCCGTAATTTTCTCGACACATTAGTAACGTTTACATCGAAATTCGGTAATTAATTTTTTCATGTGATGCACAGCCATTTAAACAAACAGACAAAAGTTCTAAAATCTGTTGGAATGTGTTCTGTTCTAAGTTTTTTTCCCATAGATAACTCACACAAACTCACATAGCATCTATGCGTGCAGTCATGCAAAACTGTAGGAGGGTTGCTGCCCCTAAGGCTTAAGAAGGAATGTCTCTTTTGACCACATACTGCATCTTTCGACACGAAACACAGCATTGCTTTTGCTCCATGGAACAAATAGGTGCAGTGGTGGTATTTAAACAGGCTTGCTTGGGACAGATAACAGACTCTACCACCTTCAAAAACTATAACTATGTGGGTAACGCTTGGACAGACTCTGCTAGAAATCTATCTCATCCTGATGCCATATTGCCTGCTGAACTAGTTCATACTGTAATAATGTAGTATTTAAAGAAAGTACTCCATTTTTTATTTCTTTGTAAGTTAAAAATACCTAACAGTACTTATCATGACTACTTATATTTTGAATATGCTTTAAAGTTTAAACATAATTAACAAATTTTCCTCACCAGCTGTCTTCTGGAAGGTGATGATCTTCCAGCGGTGTTATCCGTGCAACTGTGCCTTCTGTCTCGGGTAATCCTGCTGTCCACTGACCTGTTCTACAAGGCCATAGAGGAGGCGTCCACCGGCCTGCAGGAGTACGACGCGGACCCCGCTAAGGTTCTGGACAGAGTGTTGCACGTGTGGACAGAGAAGATGAACTTGGCTACAAGGGTCACGAGGTGGAAGCTTATTGGTAAGTTCTCTTCAGATATATTTAATTTCGGTTCAAGGTTATCTGTGTCAAAATAACAGTTTTTACAATTATTGTTTGAATATTTCTGCTGTCTACTCTGACGGATGTTTGATGGGACCCTCAGAACCGAAACAACATTGCTGCTGTTTCACCGTAGCAATACACGCGCGGTGGTGGTGTCTATGCGGGCGAGAGCGGGACAGATAACAGACCTTTAAATACAGGGGAGCTCTGTTAATAAAATTGGAGTGTCTGTTTTTAGTATTAAAATAACTTCTTTTTACGTTATATTTTTGGTTATGACACGAAATGACACTTTTTAAAATTTTTGTCTGCCTGTTTATTTCGGCTAACCTCTGGAATGGCTAGACTAATTTTGACAAGACTTTCACTGACAGATACCTGATGTAATAGGTAGTAACTTGGCTGCTTTTCTTTTAAATTCCACGCGGACGAAGTCGCACGAACCACTTGTATATTATGCAATTTTATGCGCAGGATTGGGTCTAGCTGCGTTGTTGACTACGAAGAATGCGACGGTGCTGCAGCGGTTCCCCGCGATACTTCTCAACCTGACGGAGGTCCTCAACGATGTCAGGAATATTGAATACAGGGACACTTATGTAGAGTAAGTCATTTGATTGTTATCGATGTCGATTCAAATTTTTATATTCTGATGCCGAGCGAACAATGTCGAGGAAAAAGTAAATCTTGTTACTTATCAGTAAAATTGTAAAGCAGGTAGTAGATATTATAATGCATAGGTAATTAGATCAATACTTTTTTTAAACACAAGCTATCTGTCTGACTTTGTATATAAGAACCATGTCCTGTGAATAAAATTAAGTTATTTGTATCTCAATTCGGATCGTGGGTCTAAGATGTTAAGGAACCTGGTCATTTGGAAGGCTTGCGCAGGAATACTGATCCAACACGTGTAGGCCTATTTGAGACACATTAATGTCGATAATTTGGCGGCATGGCCAATACCCTCCTTAAATGAGCACGTGCTTCATTCTATGATGGTCCCCGACGAGTATGCAGAGATATGTAAATTTGCAAAGGTTAGGAGAGGTTCTATAGCGAGGGATTTGAAGCTGGGGTATTGGGACTATGGCAATTGACGAATCTATGCTTGAATGCAATGCAAAAGCTTAAATGTAAGCAGGTAGTAATATTGACACACACGGTCAGCTGTCTCTTGTGCTCTCCAGCCACTGCTACACTGCATGAAATTCTTGTGTGACTAATTTAATAAAGAGTGCCGAGACTTTTTTTCCGCCGGCTTTTTTCTCATGGCCCTCATATTCTGATCCAAAGGCATCAGGTAAAGCCGATGAATAATAATTATTATTATAAATTTTGTAATATTGCGACGTTCATCAAGTGTATCACATGTGCCTAATGATGAAATAAATGAAGAATTTGAATTTGAATATGCAATTAATATAATTAGAGTGTCTGTTTGTAATATCATAGTTACCAGTTTTTACCGAATGCACATGTATATACATTATCATCTATACTAAAAATTACATTACATTTTTTTTTGTCTGTCTATATATATGTCTGTTTGTTTGTCTGTATGTCTGTCTGTCTGTCTGTCTGTCTGTCTGTCTGTCTGTCTTTCGTCTCTTTGTTCCGGCTAATTTCTGGAACGGCTTTCAGGGGACTTTCAATAATAATTATTTTCTCAAATTCCACGCGGACGAAGTTGCGGGCACATCTGATCATATAATAAGAACAATTTTTGTGCGGGCAGCGGGCTGGTGGCGCCTCCGGGGTCGCGCGCCGCGTCCCCGTTAGAGGGCTGCGGCGGCGCCACGCGCTGGGCGGAGGGGGGCGGGGAGCGCACGCCGCACGCCGCGCGCCGCGACCGCCTCGCCGCCGCGCACCCCGCGCACGTGCTCGACCTGCGCGCAGTCACGCACCACCAGGTAGCGCACACGGATTTGGATTACGACTGTTTTTAAATGTACACAAATAAACTCGCATTCTCTCCACTTTCTTACTCACAGTTTTTTTTCAACGGTTTTACTTACCTTTACACTTGCATTCTCTCAACTTTCCTATTCACAATTTTTTGCAGCATGCAGGCTATTTGTTGTTAAATGATCACTGCCACCCATAGAAACCCATTCTTAACCTCGTACAGGATCAATGTAACACACAAAGCGACAGGAAGGTGCGTTGCTACCCCTGAAGCCTAAGATGGAACACCTCTTAAAAGTCGTAAAATGTGAACGAACAGACAGTTATACTCACTCACTGTAACGCTCTCATTCGCTTTCACTCCACTTATTCACACTCGCTGACACACTCATTGACACACTGACACATCACACACTAAAGCTTTGATACTCTAGCAAGACATCATTTTACATTTGTATATGTGTTGGCAGCTGGAAACACTGAAAGGGCAGGTGGGGGCGGAGACGTTCGAGCGCCTGGTGCAGTCCACCGACGAGGAGACGCTGAAGCAGATACGAGAATACATACCATTGTAGATCTAAATAACGTTAGATATTTATATTTTTGAAAGCTGAAACCACTTCTATTCTGTACTTATCTCCCTTTTGTCGTGTAAAATGTTTATCCATTTTCCAGCCATCAACCTTTTGAGATCCATCCACTGCGGGAGATATTTCTCCCCTAAAGGGCGCGACTCTGTTCGGCCCTGCCCCCTCTGATTCTAGCGGTTTCCCGCCGTATTCGTCAGAGGGCGACTTGTACTCCATTTGCTGAGACGTAGTCTTCAATCAAAGAATTTGCTTCCTCACCCGTTATCTCTCCTGCGAACGACGTGTCCTGCACATTGCCACTCCAGATTACCTTTACAGCTATGTCGATAAATGCCGTTCGTCTACGTGTCTCATAATTCCTGACTTGATTAAAAGTCAAATTGATTGAAGTGATTTTAAGATTAATTGTGAGGCTCACGGTAAAGGATCGCCATACTGGCTACAAACATTGCTCGAAATCGTTTAAGTTCAGACGCAGAGGTATCTTGGACGAAAATATACTGCTTAATTACTGCGTATCCGTTATTCACCAGTTGACAAACGTTTTGCGACATATGTCGCTACGCGTCCTCTGCGCGCCGCGTAATGTTGTGACATTATGCGATGCGTCGACTATATAAACTTGTCATGCCACGTTGAAGCGAAGTCGTTCGTCTTTACGGGCTGCGGAAAACCTTACAGCAAGGGGGCTTGCCCCGAATCTGTTCCCCTGCCCCTCTGCGGGGCAACAAGACAGCCCACGGCGATGGCCGAAGTGGCAAGATATCTAGCGATACGTGTCGCGTACATTTTTTTTCTTAGTGAATACGAGGTTTTAAGCTTGAGCGATAGGAGACAAGAAGGTACACCGATTTTCATTCGCGTCTTCGTGACGTGACTTAAGTTAGAATGAAATATGCAGTGCCCATGTTGCTGTAAAACCCTCGCACTACCGCCGGAGTTCATCATTGATAAAGTGTATAGTTTCCATTCAATAAGTTCAGTTTCTGTATAAACTACGTAACATGTAGTAGAACTTCTGCGAATTGGTGTCGCGTCGTATAGTACAGAATAAAAACAAAATAAGGGTTGAGAGTAGACAAGAGATAACTTGCACAGTGAGAGAAGTGATTTCAACTTTGAAAAACTTAAGATAGCTTAAGACTTGTACTATCGGCATTAATTTTATGATTTTAACTGTACATTTTGTACAGTGTGTCAAAGAGATTTTGTTACACCTCGTTTTATGCCCAGTATTGATGTATTGTGATTTTGACTGCCTAAAATTGTAATGTACTTTCAAAATTCAAATCAGTTTGTGATATACATATGTATGTATTTTATACTTTCCTACGAATATAGCTTTAGTTAAAATGTCGCCTGTGTGTGTCGTAACAAAAATTTACATGTCAATTCTTCGCTAGGGAAGGGAATAGGCAAGATATATATATATATTCTTCCCTATTCCCTTCCCTAGGGAAGAATCGACACTTATTTTTGCCTTTACTTTTTGTAAGCTGCATTTTGCATTGTCAAGAATAGTCCTTGTCAAAAAAGAAATTAATTATATTTTTTTAATAGAGATTTGTGTTATTATCTGTTAACACAATTCTCTATACTGAGTATTAGATTTTTTATTAAGTAGGAATTCATTGTTATAATGACACACACAGGAGGCCATTTTGTACGTACACGTTGCGCAGGTGTTGTCTGTGCACATTATGCAGCAAGTTATAATTTTAATTTCCATTCTAAAGTGCCAGATATTTGTGATTATTACCTGTATCTTTATAATTATAATCTATGACTGCGATTAAGGATCGTCAATTCGTGTTAGGCGCTTTGAATAAAAAATTGCGTTTTAGTTTTATAATCGATAAAGTTAATCGAATAGGGACATACGAGTTAAATTATCGACTATCCTGCATTTTTTGTAACGCATAATATATGCTTATTCTTTACTCTGTATTATATCTCTTGTAAATTAACCTATATTACCATTGCATTGCATAAAAATGAATTGTATGTATACTAAATTGCATAAGTTCCTTAGAATATGTACCTAAGTGTTTAAAATGTGTATAAAATAAAATAATGTACTATTACTCACACTGTTTTATATTTTTGTTGCTCTTAATTTTGTTAATTTTAGCTTTATTGTATGGCAACACTCACCGTTGTTTTTGCCTTGATCGAGCAATGTTTTGAAGGGAGTATTTATAATAGAAGAAATATATATACATAGAGGGGTCATGTAATTTTCTTAAATATTTATAATTGCATTCTAAAAGGATTGTGTCGTCGTGATATTGAAAATAGCCGTAAAGAGGGACAAAGTTGGCAACGCAAATACGGTTAATTTTTGCTTCTAACAATGAATGGTTCAGTGTCGCGTTAAAATCTATTGTTTCATATGATTATCTCTAGTACTACTATCATAAACAATGCATGGGATTTTAGCAAAAGCGTTCCTGGCACAGACTTGGGGTTTAAACGCCAGTACTCCCCCAAAACCTTCGAAACCTAAACTAATGTTACCCATCGCTCCTTGTATAAAGTAATTTTTTCAGGTTTTTTTTGTTCGTGCTCCTCTGCTCTAGTGGTATGAAGCGGTAAATACAATCAAATTCTAGTTTGTAAATGTAAAACAAGCTATCCAAGTCGTGTGGTGTGCGGCAAAAGGAAAGAGAAGAAAGAAATATATTATGTATTGTAGAATACAATTTGTATAAATTTACTCTAGTACTGCTATTTTTTTTATTGCATATAAACAGTTTTTTTCTACTTCTATACTTTGGATTACTGAAGGGATGCAGTCTTGTAAAATCGTTTCGGTCTGTCAGAGTTTTTCAACCTTTTTCCTGACACGACTTTCACAGTACCAAGAAATGTTAAGCCCCTACAGCGGCTTCCTGAATGGTCATGACCCACAAGTAGAACAGCACTGGTCCACTAGACCACTTTGAAGGTGGACATAGCAACCACGATGGCGTAGAAGTCCAATTGACAATTATCACGCGTGTTAGTGGTGAAAGAAAATCGTAAGGAAAATCTATACACTTAATACATGCAAGTGTAGAAAAGTTCGTTCTTGAGCATTCAAAAATTACTATGTACAAATTATCCAAAAGTTGAAGTTATTCTGTGGTATTATTTTTTTAAATACCTATCTGTAAAATCAACTATAATGTATAGTGTCTAAGGGAGATACGCAATCTTGTAAGATACTAACCTGACTGCAAGCAAAATAAATATATAATACGTATTGATTGTTGTTTTATTTCTCTTTGCCTGTACTGAAATGGAAATGTCACCATATCTTAATATATATAAATTACGTGTCACGTCGTTTGTCCTCAATAGACTCCTAAAATACTGAACCGATTTTATTCAAATTTTTACTCCACGTGTAATTTGGCCCAACTTAAAAGATAGGATAGCTTATATCTTAAATTATAGTCGCAGAATCTCATAGATATCATATCATGCTTATTATGCAGAACGAAGCCTGCCGGGTCCGCTAGTACTGTTATAATATTTATAATGCGTCTGTATGTTTGTTTGTTACGGTTTCACGCGGAAATTACTTGGCCGATTATGAAAATTTGAACAAGTTCTTTGAGGTGTTAGAAGTAATATAGGATACTTTTTATTAAAAAAAATAATTACGTAAGATAAGAAAATTGTAAAAATATTTTTAGGCAGAACGAAATCTGCCGTGACCGCTAGTAGTTTATAAAAGGGAATAGTTCAAGTATTGCGTAAGAAGATTTAATACGATTATTTAAGTTTATAATCGTATTAAATCTTCTTACTTTAAGTTAACTTCTTACTTCTTTATTTTAAGTTTTAGTTTTAATAAAATAATATGGGGTCAAAGGGATACTGATCAAATTAAACAATTTACTGACATATGTAATGATAGGCTAAGTAAGATAGTATTTCCTAAAGAGCTTGCTGATTGTAACGGTATGATGTGTGATAAGGAGGATCATAGAAAAACTATTGATTCATTGTATAGGCATGTGGTCGATGTACTGCAGAAAGGGGCTTTATTAAATTATGAATTTAAGGTTATACGCAGGAAAGGCTATATTACAGGTTGGAACAAGCATGTTAGGCCATTTCACAGGAGGGCTCGTATTTGCTATCAGTCTTGGGTGTTGGCTGAAAGGCCAACCAGTGGAGTTACGTACGATGATATGGTGGAGTCTCGTAGGTTATTTAAAAAGAAGTTAAAGTGGTGTCAGGATAACGAAGAGCAAATAAAAATGGATATCCTGGCCACGGCGCATAGTGCTAAGCAGTTTAGTAAGTTCTGGCACCACACGCGCAAACATACATCACCTCCGAGACTTCCTGTTGAAGTTAATGGTGTTAACGGCAACCAAAATATAGCCAACATGTTTAAGGAGCACTTTAAAGTCAAACCACTTAAAACGTGTGCCGTGGTGGGCGGTGTTCGGGACATCGTTTCTGCTTGTGATCTTCCAATGCGCTTCTCCCAAACTGAGGTTAATAATGTAATAAGAAGCATGAAGCGAGGGAAATCGCCGGGGCACGATGGTCTGAGCATCGAGCATCTACGTTATGCTGGCGTGCACCTGTCCAGAGTCCTCAAACTACTCTACAACCTATGTATTAATCACTGTTACTTACCCGATGAACTGATGAAAACAGTGGTTGTACCTATACTTAAGAACAAGACGGGAGATGCAGCTGACCGATCCAACTATAGGCCAATATCGTTAGCATCAATTATAGCTAAAGTGCTGGACAGTCTGCTTGATGTACGACTGAGGGAATCCGTCAAGACACACGACGCTCAGTTTGGTTTTAAGCCTGGTCTGTCTACGGAAAGTGCGATATTATGCCTTAAGCAGACTGTACGGTACTATACAGACAGGAAAACTTTGGTGTATGCATGCTTTTTGGACCTGTCAAAAGCTTTTGATCGTGTGTCATATGATGTTCTTTGGCACAAACTTCAAAAAGAAACCAGTCTAAGACCGGAACTGGCATCCCTGCTGCGTTATTGGTACAATAACCAGTCGAATGTGATCAGATGGGGCGATTCCATCAGTGCCCCTTATAAATTAGGTTGTGGAGTGAGGCAGGGGGGGCTGACATCGCCGAGGCTGTTTAGTTTATATGTTGACGAGCTGATAGAGAGGCTCAGCAAAGCCGGGCTCGGGTGCTCAATTGATGGCGTCACAATTAATAACATTAGTTACGCGGACGATATGGTTTTGCTGAGTCCCTCAATCAATGGACTTCGTAGATTAATAAAAATCTGCGAGGACTATACTAGGGAACATGGCCTAAGTTACAACACCAAAAAAAGCGAACTGCTTGTGTTCAGGGGAAAAAACAAACCATCTACATTTAAACCCGTAGTACATCTGTGCGGACAGCCCCTGAAACAGGTAAATGAGTTCAAGTACCTGGGCCATATAGTAACTGAACGTCTCGATGACGATGCCGATATAGAACGGGAGCGCCGGGCATTGTCGGTCCGGGGTAATATGTTGGCCCGCAGATTTGCACGCTGTACCAGGCAGGTTAAATTGACCTTGTTTGGATCCTATTGTCAGACCTTCTACACGTGCAGTCTGTGGTCGGACTATGGTCAGCGGACTTATAGTGCCCTGCGTGTTCAGTATAATAATGTGCTGAGGGCTGTGTTGAGGAAGCCGCGATACTGTAGCGCATCATCAATGTTTGCGGCTGCTCGCATTGATGATTTTTACGCCATTATGCGCAAGCGCACAGCGTCGGCAATGAGACGACTCGTGGCCAGCACCAACACCCTCCTCAGCACATTGGCGTACAGGCTAGACAGCCCTCTCTGGTGGAGCTGGAATAGTGTCCATTCCAGTATAAAAAGATATAATAATAATAAGTAATAAAATAATAGTAATAATAATTATTACTATTATTTTTGTACTAACATAGTTTTTAAACTCTTATTGTTACTGTCTATGGATTGATTTTTAGTCTGAAATAAATATATAAATTAATAAATAAATTACATAATTTAAAATAATGATTAATTTCCTATTTCCAGGTATTATGCTCTGTGGATATCTCACACCTTATTTATCTTTGTTAGTGAAATGTCAAAAACCACAATGGAAATGTCTTATCTGATGGCAGTTACCATTAAATGACAGATATGTGCCACAACTTGAATTTCTTCGCTTTTTATAAAAATGCGCGTTGGTTATCCCCGGGGTTTAAAAATATTTCGATTATATGAAGTTATCCTTTAAAATACAAGGATTTATTTTAACATCATTTTAAGTTGTCTAAAAATATTTGTATTTTTTTTTATAGATCAGTATTTTTGTTTTAACTGTTGATTGTAGTTAATTATTTTATTATTTTCATCAAATGAACCTACTGGCAGAATAAAGACAATGTGTCAGTTTAACAGCTTTAATTACGGACACACGTAATCTGGAAGACCTCTAGCACTTTTTAATTTTGCAATTTGGACTTTCTATATCGTGATCAAAAAGACAAATCTGTGTCGGCGTATTGCGATGTCTACTTATTTATTTTGTTTGCGGAGGGAGCTTCTAGCTTTGACCTAGATACCCTGCGAGGGCGTAAATCAATAATGCTATCCTGGAATCGCAAGATAACGTCGAGCTGCTTTCAAAAATAACTTGAGTACAAGTGAATGTACGCAATACTTAAGCTAGGCAATAAATTGATATAGGTATAATTTAGATGGAGTCTATAATCTGCCTCAGGCTCGCCCGCTTAAATACCATTGCTGCTACCTATTTGTTCCGTGAAGCAGCAGCAAGACTGTGTTTCGTTCCGAAGGGGGCAGTTCACTAACTTTTCCATAGGAAGGTCTGTCATTATCTCTCTCTCGGGATGTCTTCTTGCAACTCGTAGGGGTGCAGGAAAACAACTTTGGGGCAACTGCCACCTGGCTGTACTATGCCGCAGCCCGTAAATGCGGATTGGACTTAGGGTGCGAGCCCGATGTAGGCTCCTCCCTGATCCTCCTCTTCTCTTCTTTCTTGAAGGGCGTGGAGTTGGATAAAGAAGCATTTATGTTATAATCAACACTATACTACATATAAAGTAATAAAAAAAAAGAAATTTACACAAGAAAATGCCTATTTATCAAATCCTGTCACGCAACATGTAGACAGTGAAGGAGCAAAATCGAGCGTTCGGCATATCAGGATCGCCCGACGTTCCGTTTCAATCGTATCGCTCTTTCGTAGACAATTCCCGACCTGCTTCGACAGGTTCCTGCGCTACCACCACCGCTGCACCTGTCTGCCGTGAAGCAGCTGCAATGTTTTGTTTCGGTTTTAAGAATGCTGTACACTAGGAATGCGGCACGCTAGGACTAACCGGCGATCCACCTTAAATACATAAATATAGGTTTCAATCTTCCGATACTGAAGAAGAATCCACCGAA
>DWET01000027.1:0-10930 GCA_018247135.1 Paramimus stigma | reverse complement strand
AAAGGAATCCACTCGAGACGAATCGATATTTTAGGCTCAGTCGAAGTCTGCAATAAGAACTTCAGAATTCGTAGCTGAGTACTTTTTGAGGTTCCGCAGCTGCATAATTCGTGGCGTAAGTCTTGGGAAGTGTTGTTCTCGACACAAGAACTTTGTTTACTTTGCTTGCTTTTGTTTCTATATATAGTTGTGCTAGCGGACTCGGCAGACTTCGTTCTGCCTTAAAAGCATGACAGGGTCACTGAGCGTCCGGGATCATTTAATAATTTGCAAATATAATAAGATAAAAATAATAGCATAAATTAAGATATAAGCTATCCTATCTTTTAAGTTACTTAAAACTACACACGGTGTGCAAATTTGATTATAACCGGTTTAGTAATTTATGAGTCCATAGAGGACAAACGTGTCACATAATTTATTTGTATTAAGATATACAAAAAGAGTTTCTCTATATAGTTTATATATTTTAGTTTTATTTTGTATCGGCTCGTTATTATTGTTAATATATTTTTATAGTCGTTTTTATATTTACACAAATTTATTTTTTAAGGTGGTAGAGTCTGTTATTTGCCGATGACTTGTCCGCTAAAATACCATCGTTTCACCTATTTTTTCCGTCAAACAGCAGCAATGCTGTGTTTCGTGGAAGGGGATACAGTCTACTGAACAAAGAGGCATTATCTAGGTAGCAACCTACCCTTGAGCCTTAAGATAATGCCCCTTTCCTGCTCCTACAGTTTCACACAGACAGGTTCTACGCGGGTTTGTGGGCGGGAGTATATGTGCGAGCAACCGTTTAACATCATGGCCTGCATGCTTTGCAACTTTTATGACATAAAAGAAATTAATAGGTTATTCATAAATACGATACGATAATTTCTATGCATTATTCGCAATAAAAACATCCTTACAGTACAAATACTCATTTATTGACCATTCAAAATCAAAATGTTTTATTTTAGTCTTAAATTACATAAAGGGCGTAAATTATACAAATGACTGGGACCAACCTAGTAGACATTGCAAATGTCTGAGTCAGGAGGACCTCTCTTCCTTATAAGGGCTCTTACAAGAAGACTAACGTAGTAACATTGACAATGTAGGTATTTAAGTACTAAACTAAGAATACAAGTATCATTAAAGTTAATACATAATTGTAGAAGCAGTGAAAGATAACAAAAAGATTGAATGTTAACCTTGGTTTAGTAATGTGTGTGGGGATTGGCAAATAAACTTAAGTAGTTTTGTATGGAATTTGTGCAAAAATTAGTGTGAGTATTCCAACGAATTAGTGTATGTGTTTGTTTGTTTGTTTGTGTGTGTGTGTGTGTGTGTGTGTGTGTGTGTGTGTGTGTGTGTGTGTGTGTGTGAGTGTATGTGCAGAGAAAGAGAGTGCGTGCATGTGTATGTGTGATAGTAATAATAAAAAAATGTAATGTGTGTGTTGATGTGAATACTTACGTAACATTGAGTGTTTCAAGTTTAGTGTTTGTTTAATTATTGAAAAAGCTAACTATGAATGATCGACTCCGTTTCATAGTAACTGAGAGTGAGTAACCATTCATGGAGTAATTTTTTACAGTTGTAACGTGAATATTTGTGTATTTCTATATTTGAATTAAGGTAGTTGTACATATGCGCTGACAGGTACACATATTGTCTTTTAGCAAAAACTGTTCTGGTGCGTGGTATGACGGCAACTTTGTATTTTCTTCTCTTTGATGTTAAGTTTGAGTGAAAACATATAGTGTTGTGTAGCCTCATTGTAGTTAACAAGACATATAGTTTTCTTACTGAGAGTAACTGGCAGTCCCTATAAAGTTCTGCAGTAGGATATCGATAAGGCTTAAAGTACATTACTTTAATAAGGCTACGCTGGCCCCTTTCTACTTCCAGAAATTTTGTTTTTGTTGCTCCACCCCAAGCACTAATGCAATAGCCTATGACAGATTGCGCCAAAGCAATGTATATTTGATTTATGAGCGCTTTGGAAGTAACGTACCGAAGAGATCTAAATAACCATATCATTTTTCGAAGCCTTGTGTTAATGTATTCAATGTGTGGATGCCAAGATAATCGTTGATCTATTATAACGCCAAGATATTTAGTGGAATCTACCTTCTGTAAAGATGAGCAAGAACAATCTATATTAGTATTATCACAGTCATGAACTTTAATATGAAATGTATTAGCTGGGCGAGTTTTACTATTCATAGAAAAGCACATATAGTTGGTCTTATTAATATTTAAGGTTAAAAGATTAGACTTAAGCCATTTGTTAACTATTGCCATACCTATTTCTGCTTTGTTAAAGACTGATCTCCAAGTAGGTCCTTTAAAAACAATAGCAGTGTCATCTGCATAACAAAAGACATTACCACCATCAATATCTAGGTTAGCCAAGTCATTTATATACAACAGGAACAATGTAGGACCGAGCACACTGCCCTGCGGGACGCCGAAATTGATGTTAAGGTCCTGACTGATGTAATCACTAATTTTTACACGCTGCCTTCGCCCAAAAAGATAGTCCTTGAAGAGTTTAAGGGGCATTCCCCGAATACCGATAGATTCTAGTTTATTAACTAGAATGGGAAGGGATACTGTGTCAAAAGCCTTTTTGAGGTCTAGAAACACAGCTATAGATTTTTGACCTTCATCTAGATACGTGGAAATAAGAGTAGTTATTGCTAAAACCGCGTCCTCTGTAGATTTGCCTTGTCTAAAACCGTATTGCGAGTTTGATAGTAATTTGTATTTATTAATAAAATTTACGAGTCTAATGTTAATTAATTTTTCAATAATTTTCGATATTACTGTTAAGATAGAAATCGGTCGATAGTTTCCAACATCCAACTTCACTCCACCTTTGAATACAGGAGTGACTATAGATAATTTTAATGGTGCCGGAAAAACACCTTGCTGAAAACAAAGATTCGCCAGATGAGAGATCACCGGTGCTATTGTATTTTGGGACAACTTTAAAAATTTTGTTGGTATGTTATCCCAGCCGGGAGCACTACTTGATTTTAAGCTAGAGATAATATTAAGTATTTCTTGTGGGTCTGTATTGAATAGTGCAAAGGATGAAACTAGCGATGATGGCTGGCTATATAACGTATTAGACGAGGAATAATTACTTTCGATAGAGTCAGCCAAATTCTGAGCAATGTTTACAAAGTAACTGTTGACGGCGTTAACGGAATCATTTATTGAAGACTTAAACTGGAGTAGATCACAGCATTGTGTCTTTTTGCGTTTAAAATTAGTAAAGGAGTCTATTGTGTTCCAAAGAGCTTTTGAACTCTTTGCAGATAATTTTATTTGATCTCGGATGTAAGTGTTCTTTAGTTTTTTAATTAATTTATTGCAAAAGTTACGGTATCTTGTATACGTGGTTTTTAAAATGTGATTATCAGGATTCAATTTAACTTTAAGCTGCATTTTGTTTCTGTTTCTGATGCACTTTACGATGCCAGAAGTGATCCAAGGCTTAATAGGGCGGCATCTGTTTGATACGTGCCTTATAGATTTTGATTTGTTTAAGGAATCCAACAGAGACCTTGTTAAATTATTAATTACAAAATTAGGGTCATCGTGATACAATAATGTAGATAAATTTTTGTTAAGCAATATTTTCAACGCTTTATCATAACCTATAGTTTCAAACGTTTTACAATCAAAGTTTTTGTATTTAACTTTAGATAGACTTAAAAATATTGTGGCATGGTCAGTAACATTAGTATTTAATATTGCAATGTTAGCTGTAATTTTGACTTTGTTTAATTTTAGTATAAAGTGATCTAGACAGCTAGTTTCCCTCGTAGGTAGTATGTGTCCAGGAAGGAATCCATGCGTAGATAGCATGTTGAGGTATTTAGTTCTGTTACTAGATTCAAGTGCAGGCTCATTTGACTTATAAATAAGATTAATATTAATATCTCCCGTAATAACTATGTTTTTGAAGCGTTTCATGGAAGTTAGGTAATCATCTAAAGAATTAATAAAATCAAGGGCGTTTGGGTTTGAAGGAGAGCGATAAATTGCAATTATAATAGTGTTGAGCACTTCAACCTGCAAACACGACGCATGTTGTAGTTTAATTTCCTTTATGTTTGGTTGTAATACATTCTTTACATAAACTACAACTCCATCATTCTGGTTTAGTTTATGAGTTGTACCTACAAAGGAATAGTCAGGTATTTGAGGAATGGGCTTGTTGTGGTTTAACCTACATTCTGTAAGAACAAGTACATCAGGAACGAAGCCTAGTTGAGACACAGTTATCAAAAAGTCATCTAAGTTTTTGTAAATGCTCCTGATATTTTGCGATAGGATTGTAAGGTCTTTATAATTGACAGAAATATTATTAGCCAAATTCTGAACATCACAGCGTATACTCTGTGCAATGTCACTGTTATCTATTTCTTTTAAAGTTTGATGTGCGTCAGACATTACTGTAAAATATTACTTTGGTAATTATGTGTAGTTTTAGCGGGCTTGTTTAGTTTGACATGTTATTATTCGATTACGCAGTGTAAAAGGGGGTATTTGTGAATTTGTATTTAGTATGGAATGTAGTATTGTGTTAGTTATAAATAAAACCTATTTATAAAATTGATAATTGTAAAAATGATAATTTTGGATATAGGTAAAAATGTACACAACAGCACAAGGTGTACGCAAACGAAGTTTGATAAATAGTTCATATGTATTTATTTATTTTTATTTTATATTGCTATAAAGTTTAGGTTTTAAATTAATCATTGGTCTTTTATTGTTGTGTTATGGTGTAATCTGTGTGTGAGGTGACATGAACTTTGATAGGAAAACAAAACGAAGTATATACTTTACAAATAAGAGTGATTCACTGATTGTTATTATCCCTGCGACAGATTACTACTATAATTTTAATCGTAGACATTGCTTATTGTATAAATCAAATGCATGTCAAATAAACATATTAAGAATAAGTGAGCCAAAGACATGAAATGAAAGTAAGTGAAACTGAAACTTAAAATTTAGTGGTTTATAAGGATGAGTGCAGGTTAGCTTCTTCTTTCAGGTCTTCTAGTGCTTGTTCATTTTTAATTAAAATATGGGGTGAACCTTCTTTTTTTCTGAGTAATATATTGCCATTTGATATCCAGCAGAACTTATAGCCATACGTTTTTGCGACTTCTCTTGCTAATGCATATAAACGCCTAGTTTTGTATATTAAAGACTCCGATATGTAGATACGTGTTGCGGCACCACTTAGACCAAGGTGAGTAGAATTTAGTTCACTTCCAGAGTGTGTATTGTTAAAGTTACGACTGGCGGTTAGTATTTTACCCTTTATAAGCGTATTTGAAAATTCAACAACAATCGTGGAGTGATGTTTTTCTCTTCTGTACGGCAGACGAATCACGTCACGAATTTCTGTGTTCTGAAGATTATAACTTAAGTTTTTAGTTAAGGTGTTAACATAACCGAAAAGAACTTCTTTTGATTCTTTAGTCTGCTTGGGCACGTTTCGAATTTCTATAGATGTTTTTCTCAGGTTTTTCTCAACGATCTCACTTTTTTCTGCCAAAGAGCTTATTTTCAACTCGATGTTCTTTTGGCAACTTTCATATTCCTCTATTTTTTTGTCTAATATGTTAAATTTATCTGATAAAACATTTAAAGATTTCTCTAGCTGGATGTTATTAGAATGTATTTGCAATTTTAGGTCCGAAACGTGTTTTTCTATGGCGTCTAACCTTTTGTTTTGTGATTCCGAAAAGGATTGCAATAGCTCCCGTATTTCTATTCCGAATGATGTTAATTGGTCGTATTCACAATCGGAAGTTCGGCGTCGCTTGTCCCGTAGCGTTATATATGTTTGATTATTCTCATCCTGTTTCGTTTCCCTATCTAGATCAGAAGTCGAAGAAGATTTAGGCTTATCATGCGGTGGCGAGCGCAGCATTAGTATAACGGCTTGTTCCGCTAGGCCTAAAGTGAGTTCAAAATTACAAGCGCCGGCGATGTAAACAATGCGCGTCAACCGCTCTTAGCAGTAGGAGGCGGAGCCAGTAGTGAGAGTTTGAATGAATGAATGAATGCTTTTATTTGCTGTAATTGTAGTTACATAAGATCTTATCTTAAACATTATGCTTATACCTTACAATTAGCCGTTTACAATATGGCATGCAAATATCAGTTCAATTTTATTTAACAATTATAAAATATATGTCAATTTAACTGATACATTAACTATTATACTAACTTAAAATTATACAAATTTACATTGAATATACGTTTAATTAATAATAAATTCCTTGATAGAATAAAAACATTTTTCAGTCAACCAGTTGTGCAATGAGTTTTTGAACTGATTTAAACATAATTTCTAAATATCTTCAGGTAGATGATTGTAAATCCTAATGCACATATTATAACAATTTTTTGTCGCAGATCAGTTCTCGATAGTGGCATAGTTAAATTTGTAATAGTGATTTTACAAAAACCGCTACCTCATATAAGTATAGACAAGGAACAGTTAAAAGATTCAATTCTTTAAAGAGAGGCTTACAGCTTAATTCTGTTCTTATTCCACACATGGCTCGCACACATCGTTTCTACACTATAAATGCATTGTTAAGTGACACACACATCTTTAGTTGGATACGACATAGCCATGGTATGCCTGTAGAGCAGTAGCTTTGTTACAAATTTTTGGAATACGCCATAGTGGGTAAACGAATTGGTATATTTTTTATCTTCAATATCACCATTGTCGGTAATGAAGGTGAAACCAGGACTTTTTTCGACAGGTTTATTTTAAAAAATACACATTACATTACAATGATAAATTATATAATATTAATAAATATGGAATATATTGAATAATCGAAAAAAAAAAACAAAAAAACAAAAAAAAAGCGTCACTCTGACACAAACACGCACGCACGCACTTAGGTACGCATGCACGCTCGCTCGCTCGCTCACTCACTCACTGCTTTTGATTTTGACTTGCTTAAGCCGTAACAAAACAGCGCTTAAAATCATTAATGTAACTTATTTTAGCACTTAGGGTGATTAAAGCGGCTTTGCACGCGGCGAAGAGTCTAAGATCTCGTATAAATACTCGATATTAAATAGCCATCGTTTTGTTACGAGATTTCATTGTCAATCAATAAGGCTCTCGAACAACAATCGTGATTTATCTTTATTGATCTTCCATATGGCGTATTGGCTGCAACTGTTTAAACGTTTTAAGGTTTGATTTCCAAAGAATAGACAACGATAGAAACAAAAATAGTTTTGTAACTAAAACATTTATTTCACTGAAGTAGAAAACGAATATGTGAGGTGGTACAGTAAGTCCCAGACTTGCCCGCACAATTTCCAAGTATGTGAAGTGGTACAGTAAGTCCCAGAGTTGCCCGCGCAATTTCCAAGTATGTGAGGTGGTACAGTAAGTCCCAGACTTGCCCGGGCAATTTCCAAGTATGTGAGGTGGTACCGTAAGTCTCAAACTTGCCCGCGCAATCTCCACCGCTGCGTTTATTTTTTGTCGTGAAGCAGTAATATTGCATTTGGAACGCCCCAGGCCTCAGGGGAAGTCGCATCCCTATGTGATACCTACATAAATCCTACTTGAGGTTAAGGGAGGGAGGTTACCTAATTGAAATAAAAAAAAATTAGGCCATCTGGAGTTAAATAGTCACTGTTGCACATCCTTTTTCAACGTCATGGACGGGGAATTATGACCGACGTGGAGATGCACCGAGAACGCGTTGCTAACCCTGAGGCCTGAGATGGATAACTCTTTTTCTAAATAGTACCGCATACTGCACTCTTCGAACTCAAACCCAACATTACAGCTGCTTCACCGCAGAAACGGTGATCAGGTGTTTACGAGAGCGAGCCTAGAAGAGACTCTGAAATTGCAAATTAGTCAGTTTTAGAAAAAGAGTTTACTTATTTATTTCTAAGCGGAAATTATAAAAGACTACATTTATGAACATAAATTAAAAACAACTTCATATTAATGTAAACATTTGCTTTTACCGACAAAATTGTGGTTTGTCGGTAAAAGCAATCGTTAGAAGATACTAGAAGAATCATTCTTCTACTATCTTAGGAAATAGCCATACTCCGTCCTCAGTAGGAGTCCATAATCCAGCTGTTCCAGAGCACACGCCGCTTGTGCCGATAGTCTCAAAACCAAAAAAAAGTTATCCAGAATCTTTCTGGATCTAAAATCTATGTATAGAAGATTGACAACCAGATGTCTGAGAATTATGTGTTTTGTAAGATTAGTTCCTAGAAATCTGTCTCTGAAGGCCGACATAAAGACTTAGGTACTTTCAAGTACGTCTATCTTGTTCTGTTTCATATTCCACTAGACTGAACACAGACTAAGATTTAGTCGTAATTGAGACTTGAGTATTCATTATTGTGCCAAATATATAATCAAATTGAAGGTTACATACTATTCCAATCTAATCTATTCATTGTCATAGCGATTGTAACTTTCTATTCGTATGCAAACAATAAACAAATATACGATGAATATCCTTTGCTGTTGCAAACGCCTATAGGTAGTTGTAACCACTTCGCCGTCGTCAAGTAAGCCAGGTTTTTATATATAAAAAATAAGCATATACAAAACGCAGCACATCTTCGAAAGTTCCTGAAGCCATCTAATACAATTTTTTCCTGCTATTAGATACACTGAAGTAGCATCCAGTAACACTGGATGTCTTATTTTAGGTCTCAACAGTAGCAAAATATTCACAAATTCACAACGTCTGACCGAAGATAAAAGTCTGATATTTATCTGCCGACAAACTCCACTGCAGTTTGGCAGAATGTTGTAAATTGTGTGTCATAGTTACCTTACAACCAATAAATAAAAAAAAACTTAGGGCATCGAACTTTCGTGAGGTTCAAAACGGCTGTCCATTGGCGATAGTGACCACTTAACACTAATGCACGAGAATTTCTGGCACACTTTTTATACTTTGTTACAAACGAACGTGGCCTACACCTGATGCAAATATGGTGTGTACAGCATTACTGCTGCGTCACGGAAGAAATAGGTGCAGCGGTGGTATTCTACACTACACACCTTAAAGAAATACTAGGCATAGCATCCTTCGAAAACGCAACATTGCTCATGCTTCACAGCAGAAATAGATGCAGCAGTGATAATAACATGCGAGCCGAGTGTGGATTCCGCCACCTTCAAAATGCTACTTTCTATACATTGAAAATCAATTGAAATGTTCTATACATTGAAATAAAAACAAAATGGTTACTCATTGCAGCGATCCAGCACGTGACAATGTACATTCGGTGAGTTACGCGAATTCGTCACGTCACAACCTTGTAGACAACTCCCACAATTTATTCTGTAATCTCTTCGTTTCATTGTTGAAATATTGTGGTTGGTAAAATGTGGACTTCTATCTTTATTGTTTTTGTGACGACGATGTGATGTTATCTATAGAACTGTTTTTTTAATTAGTGGATTTTATGATAGAGCAGTCTACTGTGTAAAATTACCATTTTATAATATGGTATATACTGTGATTTATTAAAGTATATATCGTACCTTAATTTATTACACTTCTAATCTTTTCAGAAAAAAATAACAGTAAAAGTAATGGACACAAAATGTAATAGTCATTATTATAATGTATTCAAGGACTAGAAAACCTAACTCTGGACTAACGACCAGACGTTATAAGTAAAAATAAACGAGTTCTTTTTTTTTAATTTAAAAAATGAGCCGCGAAGAATTTTGTCTGTTTACCTGGAGTAATTGAAGTCATAAATATCAAAGTGAATATAACCAGAACCAAATCGGCACGATTTATGGGGGCGATTCTACTATCCTCGCCATTTATTTCTAGAGCTCTCTATTTAATTGAATACAAAAGTTAAACGCTTCGAGTCACTTTATTCTCCAGTGAATATTTGCAAAGTCCATTTTCTCAGAAAGTAAGCATTTGGTGCCAGCATTTTCCCTTCTTAATTAGTTTTAAATTACGTGACGATAGCTTTGTTAATTTGCTAATTCTGGTACAAGATGATAAATAAGTTTCGCCTGTGCTTCTCATTACAATGCTTAGTAAGCTTAATATAACATATTATGCGTACTATACAGTGTGGTTACATACGTAAAATGTTTAATAAGGAAAATAAAACCAAGATGATGGTGACGCCGTTGATTATTAAGAAGTATTAAATAGTCTGACATAAAAAAATGTTTATTTGTGTCATATAAACTTAACTGAACATGAATTAACACTATATTGAGTGATGAACAATTAATTACGTGATAATGAGTATAGGCGCGGAAATATCTAATATCAAACGCTCGGTAACGTATGACTGACTCAACTGGAATAAATGCGTGGTCGGCAATTTGCGGTTAAAGAGACAGAATTTAACAAATGTCCTAAGTGTAATGGCAGAGCGTGAAAAAAAAATTAGAGAACTTAATTAATATTATAAAAAATTAAAAAGCTACGTTTTAAATAAATAAAATACATAGCTAAAATATTGTAAAATATAATTAATAATAAACATATATTGACATTAGATGATGTCTATTTTTATAAAAAAAAATTGTACAAATCATCATAAATGAAACTCGTCATGATTCTTAATTTCGCTAAAGAAATTTAAGTTTGTAGCTTGTAAGGGCTGAACCATACTTTTATGGATTGTCCTTCTTCTGCGAGGACGTGATGTCGCAGAAGAGGGAGGCCGAGAGGGCTAGGGAGGCAGCAGATACGGTCGCGCGTCCACGCAGGACGGCCGACAACAGACGGCAAGCGCAAGACCGTCGTCTGCCTCCTTAAAGGACCTGCGGCGGTGGGCGACACGGGCCGTCGTTCGCTGTCGCATGTAAAGGTCCCGGGATGGAGGGCGTGACGTGTTCCAC
>DWET01000026.1:0-10937 GCA_018247135.1 Paramimus stigma | reverse complement strand
CTACTTGACCCGGCAAACTTCGTTCCGCTTTACCAATCAATCAATGATCAAATATAGGATTTTTAAATTTGCCTGATAAATATATCCTATTATGATAACTTATATTGCATTATAGTAAATATTTCCTATTGTGCGGTCCCAGCAGACTTCATTCTACCTAAAAACGCATTGCTACATTAAATATCATGCACGTAAGTTAGGACAATATTATATCGCTTCTGGAATCATTTAACAACATATGCTCTGCGTCTTTCAAGTTGTGGCCAACTGCACACAGTACAAATTAGGTTGAAGTGGGTTCAGTAGTTTAGGAGTTCATAGTGGACAAAGTGGCACATAATTTACATATATTAAGATTTAAATGTAAATAACAATAATAACAAGCAGTATATGAAGGACATTATATCAACGGGAAAACCTGAGACTAATATGGCTGTCACATCTTTACATTAAACAATGAGATTTATTCAAATAAAATGTGCAAAATTGCATAATTGTAACTATCCCAATCCTTCATATTGAATTCTAACAATGTTAAAAAAATAAACCAATGTTTTCATTTATTACTATTCAATATTCATTTCCAGATTATAGTGTCTAATTTATAATGTGTACATAAATTTGTTGAAATATACATATTGTCTAATCTCACTTTCTTGTGGAAAAACACACTTTATTGTCTGTATTTGCTATACAATTTAAAATCCAATTAATAAATTATCTACTTACTCAGCATTCGCGCCGAAGGTATAAAGAAGAAATATTTGCCTCTGGTCATAAAAGAATCATCAGTTGCCTCAAAATCCAACACATGCCCCTTGCCAGTGTATATCTCATCGGTGAAAGACCAGTAGCAGTCATAATACAGCACTGATTGATCATCTACCTTCACATTATTGGAAATAGCGATATTCCTACAGTGGCCTTCTCCGTTATTGTATTGGAAGCGAAATTTCATAGCTGTAAAAAAAAATATTATATGTACAATGGTTTCACAAAGTACAGTTTTTACTTAAGTATTTAAAAAGTACAAAATGAACTAAGAATTCGCACTTTCTTATTTGAAGAAACTTCATTTACTACAATCTTGATTTGAATTTTGTAACACATTTAAGTATGTACTGTATCTAATTTATTTCAAATACTTTTATGCACAACGTTACTATATATATTACTTTTTATTGCGAAAGTTTATAAACTAAGTTTACCTTACTTGTGTTTACAAAACAGTTCAACCAAATCTAGCAAAATTACATATTTTGAAAAATCCAAACTGCAGAGTCTTACCGTAGCATTAATTTAGTACGCCTTGTTATACATATTAATTAAGACAACAAAAGTAACTGCAAATGGCAGTTTTCTTGGCTAATTATAAGACTATTGTTTGATGCTATGCTAATGAACTTTCTATGAAAAATATTTAGTATGTTTGCTTATCATTGTGCACCAATTTTTAACTATCCATTCTCTAGTCATAAAGTAAAACAGTTATTTTTGTGTTTTAATTATGACAGGCTGTATTTACTGGGGCATGAATTCTTCATGAGTAAAATAAATTAAGTAACTGTATTTATTTTGATGAGTTGATTTGATAGTTTCATGAGAAAAATATAGGTGACATACAACCAAGAAAGGAAGGGCTTGTTATATTTATGCATCGCATATATTGTGTCATTTATAGTAACATATGGTTCCAACCACTAGTAGGCCAGAAGCCATGGATTGTTCCCACAGGCCATGGGTCGCTCAGTGTTTGAGGTCACTACCTCACCATGTTGGCTATGCTAATATACTAAATCAATTTAAAAATTGCGGGGCAATACTAGTCTTTACATTCATGTTTTCTAACTTTTATAGGTACTGGCTTAATGTACAATAGAAACAACAGAATGTGTAATAAACATAAGACCAGATCCAAAACCATGCATAATTACATACATAAACATACTCATTCTCTGGGGGTAATGGGATCACAGATTGCCACTCTATAATCCTGACACACTTTTTTCGCTTCTACCATATTCATACATCTCATGCATTTCCATTGGATCAGTGCTACAAACTTGACCCTTTTGAAAGACATTTAGTATTATATAAAAATATATATGGATACTTACTCTTCCATTTAATATTTGTAAAGGTAATATTCAATACTGTATAGTTAACAGCATAGGACACCTTTTCGTCATGTCTCACAACAGGCAAGATGTATGGTCTTAGACTAATCCCGCCCATATACGTGTTAGATGTAATTGGGCCAAAGTCTTTCTTACAAGTTGTACTGTTAGGTGAGATGTACTCCACTTTGCAAGAATCCAAGTCAGCATTTTCACTGCCTAGTATCTAAGAAAAAAAGAATTATTGAAATTTTTTAAATAATAGATTTCTCAAACTACAACTTTACATATTACATTAAAACCTGGTATCTATGGTGTAGGGATGTTATATTTCACCAAGAGTTTATTACAGTAATATTTTTTTGTTTGTTATAAAGGTAGCAAACAGGCATGCAGGCCATCTGGTGTTAATTGGCTACTGCCGCCAATAGACACCTTACCACAAACTTGCATAGAACCTGTTCATGTAAGACTATAGCAAGGTGTGTTGCTACCCCTGAGGCTCAAGATGGAATGCTTCTTTGCTCATATACTGCACTCTTCGACACAAAATTGCTGCTGCTTGACAGAAGGAATAGATGCAGCATTGGTAATTAAGAGGGCAAGTCATAGACAGATCAGACTTACAAAAATACTGTGTCAAATAAAACTCAACAAAAACATTTCTATAAATTCCAGGACCATTAAATTCTGCCTGTAAACGCATGTAAAATATAACAAACGGGATCTACACACATGTGTTAAAGTACATCAAAGTATTCCAATATTATATCAAAGTATATGATTTAATATGTTAAAATTCGTACTACTTTCTGAATAATTATAAAGTTATTAATGGTTACATAATACAAATTTTTGAAACATGGTAGTCTATCCAAGGCTCGTCCACGTAGTTACTGTTACACCTATTGCTGCCATGAAGCAGCAGCAATGTTGTTTTTCGGTTCAAAGGGTGCAGTCTTCGGATGACGTGACAAAGAAACTCTCTATCTTAAGGCTCAGGGTAACAATACTTGGTAGAGGCGCGGAGGGCGTCTATGAGCGGCAGTGACCATTTAATACAAGGTGACCAAATGGCCTGCATGCCGGTTTGCCACCCTCTATGACATAAATAGTCACCACTCGTATAATTCAACTACAGTTCCCAGAGTCCATTCAAACAGATACGGTCAAATAAGGCGTATGCTGGAAAATATACAATAGCCTTGAAAGTCAGTTAAAATAAATTACTTCAATATACTTCTGTACTAAAATATCCTGCATATTCCTGTCGAAGCCAGCTGCTACGTAATTCGTCTAAACATTTACACCAAAGATACCAGTACCAGATAATACATATATTGTAGACTCAATCAATACTCACACCACCTACATACCTACTTGTTGCGTTACGAGTATTTTAGTAAAATATATTTTATTTCACTTACCTGAGTCGTACAGCTACGCGTTGTTTTAGTGTTATTACGATCACAAAGCTGGTTGTTGTATTGGCCATGGCCAGCAGCACTATGCAATACAAATAATAAATAAAACAACAGAATTGTTCCCCCCATGTCTAATCAAACCCCTAAAGCATCGAAATAACCCACACTTATTTAAATAAAACTAAGTATGGTGTACAACCATTACATGCTACTTGTAACACATATTACATAAAAATGTAAATATAAACGAAAACGCCTAACTACGTCGAAAAAGATCACTCGGATCACTACAATTTTTACACTACAAAAACAATATGGCTGGTCTGAGAACCAGGGCTGCCAGGTTACAATATCTTATTTAACACTAGCTGTTCACGCGACTTTACCAGGTGCACTAAAAAAAATAGCCTAAGGTACTTCCTATTGCATCAGCTAACTACCATCACTGAATTTTAGTGAAAGTCCCGGCGAAATCGGTCTAATCGTTCCTGAGATAAGCCGGAACAAACAGACAGACAGACAAACAAAAAATAATAATATTATTTTTGGTATATGTATCGTGTATACATACATACGCGTTTGAGAAAATGTGGTTAATTTGATTTTATAAACAATCATATTTTAATAATAGTATAGATATAGATAGATAACATAGTACTGTGTGTTTAACACGTTGAACTTATTGACCAGAGGTAAATAAGTGATCATTTTTAGGAAAAAACTATGTTTTTTTTCTGTCTAGTTGCTGATGGCGCTACAGTTTCTTCGGGTTTTCGTGTTGAACCTGAAAACTTTGCCTGAGCTAGGGGCTTTTAAGATAATGGAACCAAGTGCCCCGCGACTGACTGCGACTTAAGCTCACACTGCCGTCCCGAAAAAAAGAGAGTGTATTTAACTGAGTTTGTGCGAAACAGCAAGGCCGTTCCGTAAGACGCCGATGGCGGTCCAGTTGGCGTGGGTTTGCGTCTACGTCAGCATTTCCGCAAGGACGGTGCGTGTAGTGTAACTAGTGTATGTGGATTTTAAATTTATTCTATATTTCAGGTCTAAAGTCTACAGATTCTGCTCTCCTATCCGTCCCACGTCACAGCTCTGATTTTCTACTTCACTCTTTACTTTTACACGCTACTTTTACACTTTGGGAAAAATTACGGGTATATTCTAATAAGCAGTCTTTATAACGAATTTCACTGCTCATATTAGTAAATACTTATACACTCTTTTCCTTTCATGTTCACCTATTATTAGTATCATATTATTTCATAAATATTTTATTTATTTAATGATTTTATCTGATGATATATAGTTTAAGTATTTGTATTTAATGTTTTTAAATTATTGTTTGTTCTCTTAATCGTTTCTATTTTTTTATTTTATGCCGCTTATTTAAAACTCTGCCTTGCCCAAAAGTAGATTGGTAGAGAATGCTTAAGCATTAAGTTCGCCTTTTGTAACACGTTTTATTTGGAATAATAAAGAGAAAAAAAATGAACAAACTGCCTTGTACTTGTTCTATTAACTTTTTAATGCTTTTTTGCCTATTTTTTGGGTACTGCTCATCAGTTGGCAGTACTGTCTCACATATTGGTATCCTTGAAGATATACGCTCACAGAGTATGAAAGGTTTTGTTTTCATATCGTAAATTATAATTGGTTTACATATCATTCCATCAGATTTCTTTGAAATAAGCACAGTTTAAAGATACTTGTATTACTACTGTGTTTTGGTATATACCATAATATATTGTTAGAAATTAATTTTAAAACTCTTTAAAAAAAATATACAAAACAAAAAAATAACAACTCTTTACAATTTTTCTTTTATTGAATCAAAATAGGTAAATAACACTTCAGAGGAACAAAATTACTAACAAATATTTAAATATCTACTTCCTACTTTATCACACGCGTACACGCACGACACTATCACCCACTTATCACTGCAAACTCAACGCAATCGATAACCTCCTTACGCCTCGAGCGCACGAATCTAAGTGCGCGCCGCCATATTGTCGCTGCTTTTATAAGCGGGCTCGAGGGTAGTATCACCACTAGTGGGGGGTGTTGTTTATACGGCCTCTCCTGACAGCAAGTCGTCCTCGACGTAGCTCTCGTTGAAGGTGTGGCCAGGACTGGCGGCGCCAGCTGCTATTTCTGCATCTAATAAAGGCATCGACATACCGACTTCAGGGGTTGTTACCAGGTCGCTGGTTCCAGCAACCTCCGGTACTGTATTTTGAACCTGAGTGTCTTTATTTGTGTTTTCTTCTGAAAATAACATCCAATTAGTAACATTTCAATAAACTGGGTAAATGTATCCATCCACATAAACCTTTCCTTCGATCATCTTACATGTAATTCAAACTTCCTCTTACACACGTCACTATAATCTCACATACATACTTCTCGCTGTAGATAAGAAGTGAGACGTCTCATAAAACAACAAACCCAACCTAGGTATTTCCTCGCAGGTACCTGCATGTTTCTCGGTGATGCGTATGTTCAGCAACAGTCTTCTCAAGGTACATAAGAACGCCAAGGTTACATGTACACCATGTACCTGAAATTCAGCGAACGCCAGGGCCATCAGCCCGAAGTTCAGTAATAGAACGCCAAGGCTTTTCGTGCCTGAAGTTCCATGAACGCCAGGGCCATCAGCCCGAAGTTCAGTAATAGAACGCCAAGGCTTTTCGTGCCTGAAGTTCAATGAACGCCAGGGCCATCGGCCCGAAGTTCAGCCAACACAGGGTCACACATACCTTCAAAGAAAGCAGCACATGTCTCTGGACACCATTCTCCTCGCCAGGGTACCATGTACTGAGCTGCCGCCTGGGTAGTCTTCCCATAGTTACCGCTAAGCAATTTGAGTTCGTAGCGTCCGTTTTTTAACGTTTTCACGACTTTATATGGACCTCGCATTCCAGAGTCTAACTTCCCTGTGGACTGAGAATTTTTTATTACAAAAACCAGATCGTTGACTTTAAACTCACGGGGTACTCGCCGAGACTTGTTTACATATTCGTCTTGACGTTCCTTATTTGTCTTCATCATAGCGTTTGCTCGGCTGCGACAAATCTCGCGCCAAGCTTCTCTATTCGGGCTAGTGTCCCCGACAGCAATATCACGAATCAGTGACTGAATTATAGGTGTGGTTCCATCCGTGCCAATCATTAGGTTAAGAGGTGATGACTGGGTGGTCTTCTGCTTGGTAATGTTAAGAACCAGTTGCAGCTTCCACAAAGCTTCGGACCATGAGGAGTTCTTATGACTTACCTCGATACGCAACATATTGAGGATGGTGCGAATATACCTCTCTGCTTGACCGTTTGCGTGATGCATTTCGGGAGTGATATAGTGTATGTCAGAGCCCAAACTCTCTATCCAGGTAACAAATTCTCTAGATTCAAACATTCGCCCTCTATCCGTAACAATCAGTTGAGGAACACCAAACAATGATACTGCTTGCATTACAGCGCGTTTCAACTCTCCTGCGTCTTGTCGATATATTGGGTATAAAAGGCAAAACTTAGTTGAAGCGTCAACGACTACTAAAATGAATTTAAATCCATTAGAAATAGGAAGAGGACCCAAGACGTCCATGTGTACTGTATTAAAGGGTTTGTCGGGCTTTTCCCAAGACGTTATATTCTGATGAGGGGAACGCGGTACCCTCTTACTTGAAATGCAGACTAGACAGTGTGCCACGTATTTATTTACGAATTGGCGAAGACCCGGAAACCAAAAGTGTTTAAGAATTAAATCGAGGGTCTTATCAACGTTAATGTGCTCATGTTCGTCGTGAAATATTCTTAATAAACTAAGCCGGTAACCTTTAGGTATGTAGTACAAGAGTCGGGTCTCCTCACCCGTAGGCGAGTATTTGTAAAACAAAAGATCATTTTGAGCGACATAGCGCGACGAATCTAGTAGACCCTCCTTCAACTGCTGCAACAACTGCTGGGTATCATCGTCTGCGCTTTGTGCCATTTGGGCCCAATTGCGCGGTTTCGAAACTTGATTTACTACTGCAACTGAAGGGTTTCGACTAAGGTAGTCGGCGTGCGGTAACATTACCCCCTTTCGATACTCGATCGAAAAATGAAAGTCCTGTAGATAAATCCACCACCGCGCCACACGTGGCAACAAGTCCTTCTTACGTTCGGTGGCCTTCAAAGCATTACAGTCGGTTACTATTGTAAACTGTAAACCTACTAGGTAGTGACGAAAATGCTGTAACGCTTTGACGACCGCCAGCGTTTCTAACTCATATGAATGGTATTTGCTCTCGGCCCCTTGAGTCGCTCTACTAAAATAAGCGACTACATGCTTTTTGCCATCATCATGAGCCTGCAAAAGGACAGCACCATAACCGGAACTACTCGCGTCTGTATGAACTTCGGTAGGAAGGTGGGGATTGAAGACACAAAGAACAGGTTGACTGGTGAGGTGTTTGATCAACGTTTGACGGACTTTTTCTTGCTCAGGACCCCAATGGAATTCGACATCCTTTCTTGTTAACCGAGCTATACTAGAGGTTAGTGTCGCATAATTCTTAATATAACGCCTAAAGTATCCGGCCAACCCTAAGAACTGACGGACCTGACGAACGTTTTCAGGAACTGGCGAGTTGACTAGAGATTCGACCTTGTGCGGGCTCGGCCTCACCTGACCCTGACTGACGACCCTACCAAGATATTCCACCTCTGTTGTCAAAAACGTACACTTCCGTAGGTTAATTGAGAAGCCAGCTGACGTGAGCGTCTGTAAAACCTCTTTTAGTAGTAAAATACCTTCCGTTACCGTGGAGCTCATGATCAGAACATCGTCTACGTAAACTAGTACTTGTCCCATTTCTACGAAGCGTCGTAAGGTATTATTTATGATGCGTTGATAAACAATAGGTGAGTTCGTTAATCCGTAGGGCATCTTGACGTACTCATAATGACCCTCAGGAGTAACGAAACCTGTGAGGTGGATAGAGTTTTCATTTATCGGAATCTGGTGAAAACCGGTGGCCATGTCGAGACTAGTAAAGTATTTATAATTGCCTAGTCGATCAATATGATCGTCAATCAACGGTAGAGGATATCGGTCCTTGACCGTCAATCGGTTCAGTGACCTAAAATCGACACACAAGCGATCCGACCCGTCTTTCTTCTTAACGAGTAGGATCGGGCTGGCGTATTCAGACCGAGACTCTCTGACAATTCCCTTATCCAGGAGGTCAGCTATTATTTTTCGAACACGGATCTTTTCATCGTATGAAAGTTTATAGGGTCTGTAAACAACCGGAGTCAAGTCAGTTAGTTTAATTTCCATCTCACCGGTATTAACGGTGGTGGTGGCGGTGCCTGAAATAAAATACTCAGAGTATTTCTCAACTACCTTCAATAGAGAATCATAGTCGTCTCCCTGAAGGGGTGTGTTTAACTTGGTTGAGTCTTCACTCTGGACTGTATTAACTTGGACAAGTGAACCATCAGATCTAGCCAGGTATTGTTGATCCTTGGTACGAATATACACGATGCCGTCCCGATTTAATACGTCGGTGCCTATAATGATTGGAGCATTCATACATGCTGAAGGAACGATCATTAGGTCTGCTTCAAGCGAAATCTGAGAGAACTCGAGAGTAACGGTCACATAGGACGAAACAACTATCTCTTTGTCACTAATGCCTTTTAAGATACAAAACGTGGGTTTTGCTTGGCAAGATAGATACTTCAGGACATCTGAACGTATGAGAGAAACGTTAAGCGCGCCACTATCGATAATAGCATCCATAGGGACGCCCTCAATTACGACGACGATGGTATCACTCGTACCTGAAGTTTTCGCATTATCCTCCGCGCAAAGGTTAACGTTTCGTGTGTTTCGCGGTAGAGAGCGGTTTTTAGCAAAACATTGTTCATCGGTATGACCAGGTTTTTTACAAAATGTACAAACAGTGACATCCTTGCCGCCCGAGTTGAAAGGAGTCCCCGCGTTAGGTCTACTGCGACAATGACGACCGATGTGACCCCTCTTACCGCAAATGAAACATCTTTGCTCATTCCGATGAGGAGCGAATTGTAAAGGACGTTTCCCTGCTGCCAAGTTGGGAGCGACAGCCTTAGTACGTACCGGCTTAGTGTAAATGGATAGAAACGATACTATGGTCTCAGGAGTGAGGCCTGCGTTAGCTGCGGCCGCTCTTACCTGAGGGCTATCGATACCACGTATAACTATTAAGGTCATGAGGTCTTCGCTTAACCCTTTTACTATCCGCAAACGCAGCAAGGTACGACGTGCGTATTCTGCATAGCTAACGTACCTATCAGATGTAGTGTTCATAACCTCGAACAGTATATTAGCATAATCCAATTTTCGCGGACACAATGGTCTAAATTCGCGTTTAAAGTTAGTCCAGGTGCGTTCAGCCGTGACCCATTCGTTCAGCCAGACCTTCGCGTCACCTTTAAGACATGATCCAATTCGTGAGAGACACTCATGATCGCTCCAACCATTCGTATCCTGGGCGCGATCAACCTCCTCACACCACGCATCTATGTCGTGAATAGAGGGGTCGAAGTTCGAAACGTAATAATTATTACTAGATCCGACTGGTTGAAACGATCTAAGAGCATTAATAAGAGCCTTTGTCGGGTCAGTTGTATTTTTTTCTTGCGTATTTAATTGTGAGGTTAAATTGCGTGCGGTAGATGAGTCATCAGTAAAATACGTCTCGTGAGTACTTGGCTGAGGTGCTGGGGTACAGCCTTTGGACATAATCGAACTAGAAGTATTTAATTCATTCACGACCGTATTTTCCGTATTATTAGGGTGACAGTGCGCTATTGCGTTAGTCGAACGATCCGTCGCATAGCTGTTTTCGATCGAAGTTAAACGAGCCATGATTGAAGTTAACGCATTACGAACTGACATATCTGTTGTGTTTTGAATGTCAGGTGAACGTGAGGTATTACGACAACGACGTTGGAGTGAACTATCGCGTCGCGACGCATCAAGAAAAGTATTTTCGTTTACAACCTGCGATCTACTTCGAGAACGGAGTCGCGTACGGCGATTTTGCGTTAATGTCGTCCTAGATCTGCTACGCGATCGATATCGTGATTTGTCCCTAGAATCAGCGCGAGAACGGCGTCGTGAACGACTTTCGTTACGTGATTTATGCGACCTACCCGTCATTATGACGGAAATACCTAACTTAACACGAATAGAAACTTTGTTCCTCTGTGTAGGCAAAGATGGATAATATTATCCCACTTCTGATGTTAGAAATTAATTTTAAAACTCTTTAAAAAAAAATATACAAAACAAAAAAATAACAACTCTTTACAATTTTTCTTTTATTGAATCAAAATAGGTAAATAACACTTCAGAGGAACAAAATTAC
>DWET01000025.1:0-11025 GCA_018247135.1 Paramimus stigma | reverse complement strand
ACAGTTTGTTACATACATTTTTCCAATCCAATATATTTTCCACTAAACGTTGTTTTGTATTTATCCCGGGGCAGCTGGATCCACGCTTTTTGCGCTAATCCGACAGAGAAGCGTTCCTTCCCCACGCTTACGTCTTCAGCGCGGAGCTTCTGTTCAATGGTCAGGATTTGTCTGTACAGCGTTTTTAAAGTGTTTCAGTTTTATTCTATTGTACGAATCAAATGCTGGTTGTACTTAGTACAATGTATGTAGTACAACTCATACGTACTCCTACTCGTATGTATTACATTCAACTAGTGCCTCCTTTAAACTATGACCTGATTGATGATGATGTAACTGTTGACTACAGTCTGCTTCTACAGCTTGTTACAGTCGCAGCTCGCAGCTCGGACACTAACAGCTCGCAGCTCGAACGTCAACAGCTCGCAGCTCGGACGCTAACAGCTCGCAGCTCGGACGCTAACAGCTCGCAGCTCGAACGTCAACAGCTCGCAGCTCGGACGCTAACAGCTCGCAGCTCGGACACTAACAGCTTGCAACTCGCGTTCGCAATTCAATCTTCTCGGATAATGCTATTTAATGCAAGCGTTTCGGACAAGTGGCGATCAAACGATTTTTCACCCTGTTACCCCCAATGTAGAGTCCATGTTCGCATTTTAAATCAATTTTGGTACCTCTAACTGGGAATATTCGTGCAACATTCGACCGTATAGTGTAGAATCTAACGAGGAATTTTGCTTATGAAAGAGGTTGCCCGTGTACCGATATGAATCGAAGCCTTTTAAAAAGCCCCGGGCAAGGATTTTCTTCGATACGCCCGTGCCGGTTTAAACGAATGGTTCTGGCGAAATAGAGATAGTAGAATATTTTTAAATCGTCGTAAAATGTACTGTCATGTTTAGTTTTAATTTGTGCGCTAGTCAGATGTTGTGCATATAAACATTTTTTTTCTCTAAAAGTTCCTTAAAATATGACGTCATTTTATTGCAACTGAGTTGTAGGCGAACTCTTTGCTTAACTTTTCACTAATAGCCGAAAACATGACATGATATTACATACTACCAAACCGGTCGTTGCTACCAAAGAATGTTTTTTACTAATATACAAACAATAATTAATTAGTAAATCATAAACTTCAGGCAAGCAACGTCAAAGCAAATGAGTGTTCAAGCAACACAACAAATCGGTTTTCATTATTTACACCTGCTTAAAAAGAAGCATTTCCCTGTGAAAGAACTATACCGCCTTTGTGTCGAGATTGGTTTGCAAGAAGCAATTTAAGTTTTTACTCACAAAGATATTTACTCATAGTTTTGTATGTATGAAACTTTTAGCGTAAACAACTACCCCAATATGTTACCGGGTAGCTGTGCAAATTTTTCGCAAGTGACCAAGATTTGCCCGACATAAAACATAAAAAAATTATTAGGAACCATTTACCCCCTAACAAGGACAGTGGACGAGCAGGGCACGGGGCCCTTAATTGAATTTACCGTCGTCCCAGTTAGCGACACCATTTCGCCCTTAACTTACTGGCAGCCCATCGGTTGTCGGATTTACGGTTGACGCTAAGTTCCACTAAGTATTGTAATTTTGTTATCATTTACAAGTGTTGAAATATTCGTTTAATTACTGAGAAATTATGATTTAATGATAAATGATTTAATAGTTTAAGTGAACACTACATTCGACGTTAAACGTCGTTCAGTGTTCATTAAGAAGAGAGAAATAAAGAATAATGATACTAAACCTAAGAACACACGCGCACACGCACACACGCAAACACGCACGTTTGCTAAGCAACGACAAGTTAGAATCTAAGTGATTCAAAGCTTCCAAGATTACACCTACATCTCAAATAGAAAGGGACTGGCTTACTAAGTCTCAGCTAATAATTCTATGGATCATCTAAAAAGGGAGGACAATAAAAAAACAAGTAACATATTGCAATATAGTAGACTATGGGACACATGTCCCAACACATACACAGTAACTATTATTCACTGAATTGAATATGACTGTTAGATTTCCTCAAATACCATCTACCGATGTGGAGCCCGATATTCAAAAAGCTTGAGTAGGAAAATGTAAAAACTTTTGAAAGGAATTTTCGTTTCAATTTTTCCGTACATGAGAGCAATTACCCGGCGCGGAGCGAGCGAGTGAACGCATACATCTTTATCGGGCAGTCTCACGGTGGCTGCTGAGCTATATGCGATTATCGCAGGCTTGTTGTGTACGGTTGAGTTTTGCTTGATGGGCGCAGAGACACGAAATGCTTATGACAAAGAGGCTTTTATGAGGAAGAAAATAACTTAGCTTTTAGGGGACATCTGTCTTGAGAGAGGTCATCATATAACCAACGCGTAATCAACGGCATTATTAACAATTAGTGCGCAATTGAGTGATGTAGAGTGATATTGGTTATATGGAAACTAGAGTATGTACAACCGAACTTTAACGATGTGGCGGGCGAGCCTTAACCTTAACAACAATATACGCCCGTATGGCGTATATTGTTGTTAAGGTGTAAAATAATAATCCAGGGTGAGTCCTATCACCTCTCCCACCTAATGCAGGTGGAAACAATGATTATATCATTGTAAGAAGCCTTCGCATATCTCTTTTAGCTGACGATCATACAAGTTATCAACGCGGTTTGGATCACCGTCAATCGACTCAGACAAGCTAAGGAGCGAGCCTTTGATATGAGGAACTAGGCTGTAGGACGTATTCTGTAGAGGCCATTGACACAGTGTGCAATCGTCTCCCCGTACTCGGAACGGAAAATCTGGTGTCGATTGCCACGTTTGTGTTTCGTTCGGTAATTTGACGATTCTGCAAATATTTCTGGAATTTATACATGTGCAGATGTCGGTTATCTGTAGTTATATTTATAGTCGTATTCAATATATTAGAAATTACAATTTCTGGATAATTATGATTAACTTTAGGTAAATGTAAGTAGTACGATTTTTTTCGTCTACATTTAATAATAATAATAATAATAATAAAATTCATTTATTGCCCAACAAAGAACAAACAAGTAACAATTAAACACTTAGACATACACCTGGACAAAGTTGACATCAATAAAAGAAATAAGTATGAAAGATAACAAATCAAACAGGCGTAAACAAATTTGCAGGCAAAAGGAGTTGTCTCAGCATTACCTGACAAGGAGTTGTGTCTCCATGCAGTGCTGTTTTTCAGACAACCCCCTTCTCCCTAAGCTGTTAGGCGGGAGAAAGAGCATATAATTCCCCAAATTGCGTGCCCAAGTTGCGTGCCAATATGTGTGCGTGTGTGTGTATATGTTCGTGTGTGAGTGAGTGAGTGTCGGTGTCTGTGTGTATGTGTGTGTGTGTGTGTGTGTGAGTGCGTCCGTGAGTGCGTGTGTGCGTGCGTGCAAGCTTCTGTGTATGTGATTATGCATCCGTGCATGACATGTTTTATGTCCGAATGAAAAACTCCTTCAGGTCAAGATACTTCCAACAGGCCTGATGTTGTTTCTCCGCAGCAAGTTGTCTTTTTAATAGCGCTGTTTTATATTTCTTTTTAAACGACCAATTAGACATTTTAATTCTCAGAGGAGGTGGTATATTGTTCCATATCTTTGTAGCGGAGTACTTAAAGCAGCCTCTGTACCTTACCGTTCTGTGTAAAGGCATCTTTAGAAGTAAGAGCTGATTTGTACGTTGTGTCAGTAATGACAAATCTTTGACCCAAAGGAGCTTTTCAAACAGATACTCTGGCTTTTTGTTCCAGATCACTCTTTGAACTGTACATGCATAGTGTAAATCCCTCCTTCCGCTCATATTTAATATACCCTTGCTGTTAAGGTAAGGAGTTATATAAGCTCTCTTAGGTACGTTAAAACAGAAACGGACGCACGCGTTTTGGACTCTTTGAATGGCTCTTTCTGTTTTAGCTGTTATTCGTGGACCGTATACAGAACTGCAATAATTGAATTGCGAGAGCACCAACGCTTCACAGAGAAGTGCACGCACCTCCTCCTTAATAAGACCTCTTATTTTATACAGCGTCCTTAGTTTAAAAAAAGCCGTTTTTATTTTGCTATTTATATAATCACTGTATTTTTGCTCTCCGTCCAAAATCAGTCCAAGATTGCGCGCAGATGATACTCGTTCGAGAATGACATTGTCAATTTTTATGTCTAATCTGTTATCCACTACAGCCTTAATTTGAGTTTTTGTACCAAGAACCATCATTAGAGATTTTTTTGGATTAAGGACAAGTGAGTTATTTAAGGACCAAGCAGATATATTTTTTAGGTCATCATTAATTTTATTAATCGCATCCGTAGTATCATTAGTCGAAAAGGAGTAATAAAGTTGAGTATCATCTGCATAAAGGTGATATTTACAGTGCTTTATATGTTTTTGTAGATCGGCCGTGAAAATGGTAAATAATATTGGGCTTAATAACGACCCCTGCGGAACTCCCCTATCCAATGGTCTTAGAGTAGAGAATATTTGCTCACCAAGTTTACCCTCTGTAACAACCATTTGCTGTCTTCCTGTAAGAAACGACCTAAACCAGCAGCATGTGTTACTCGAGAAGCCGAGATGTTTCAACTTAGTCAAAAGGATATCCGGATCCAGACAGTCAAAGGCACGCGAGTAGTCTAGCAGTACCATTATAGTACTAAGTCCCTTGTCTGAGGCTTCAGTTAGGTCATCAGTTACGTGCAGAAGAGCGGTTTCGGTACCATGGCCTCTTCTAAAACCTGATTGAAGCTTAGGAATAATATTTCTACTCTCTACAAATTGCAAAACTTGTCTTAAAACTACTTTTTCCAAGATTTTGGAGAGCACTGGCAGAATGGAGATGGGCCGGAGGTCTTTAAAATGTGTGGCATCATGCTTTTTCGGAATTGGTTTGACCAGCGCTTTCTTCCAACACGATGGAAATATGCTTGATTCGATTGATTTATTTATAACTCTTGTTATGATAGGTAGTGTTGAATCTAAGCTTAACTTTATCATATCTATATTGAGGCAGTCAATACCGGCTGCCTTTGACTTTATACCGTCAATGATTTTTCTCACTTCGCTTTCCGTAGTGGGTAATAGAGTAAACTCATCGTCTGGTATTCGCTCACCTGAGGGGATGTTCACTATTGATGCGTTAATGTTCATGTTAATCGGCAGAGCCAAAAAATGAGAATTTATTAGTTCTGGGTCATTTAAATGGTCAGGAATTACATTTTTGTTTAAGTTATTGTCATTGACAGTATTTTTTATATTTTTCCAGAGCAGTTTAGGTTTGTTTATGTGAGCGTTAATACAGGTATTGAAATATGCCTTTTTCTCCCGTTGTATGCTTGCAGTTACCAAATTTTTAAGATTACGGTAGTAGCCCTTGTCATTTTTTTCTTTTATTGCTTTGTTTAATGCCTCGTCTCTCAAAAACATCATAAATTTTATCATACTTGTTACCCATGGCTTAGGATTGTCTCTAACCATTGTCTTACGAATAGGAGCGTGAATATTAAATAAATAAATTAAGAATTGATTAAATTTTTCAATAATTTCATCTGCATTATCTATAGAATACAAGGAATCCCAGGGTAACAACTTTAGATGTGCCTCGAAGGAATTATAATTTATGTTACATAGAATTCTTCGCAAACGTATTTGTTTATATACTTTTGGTTTTCTTACATCAAAGTTAGCTAGAATTAAAGCATGATCGCTTAAACAGTGGTTATGTACCACGTTAACGCTTATGCATTTTGAAGGCTTATCCGTTAGTACAAGGTCTAAGATTGTATTTGTTGAATCACTAATTCTTGTAGGCTCCTTAACCATTTGTTCGAGACTATGATGGTAACAAAAGTTTCTTAGCTCAGTTGCTTTAAGAGAGTCTATCTTGCTAACATCAATGTTAATATCACCCAGGATGCAGACGAAGTCGTAACTTGACGGAGCGTTCAAAGATTCACTTAAAGCATCTAATGCTTCGCCTACACCAACGCTCTCCGGTCTATAAGCAGTGCCAAGAACTATTTTGACACCAGGAAGCTGAACTTGTAGCCATAACTGTTCTAACAAAGAAGGAGGGTGTTGTAGAATTTTAAATTCTAAACCTTTTCTGACAAAAAAACCGACCCCCCCACCTCTCTTTCCTTCTCTAGCTCTGTGTACAAATGTATAATTTGGGATGGAAGATGCGAGTGTTTCTTCATTATACTTTAACCAGGTTTCATTGATTGCTAATATATCAGGAGAGTATTGAAGGAATGACACATAGAGCTCATCGCTGCCGGTATTTAAGGATCTCGCATTTAATAAACCAATTGTTAAACGTTTATCTTTTTTAAAACTTTTTAACATTAGCACTATGAGGATGCAATATAGGAGACAGACCAGTAGAAGTGACTCAGTGTATTAGTATGTGTAAATATTGTTGAGAAGTTGGTGTGTGTATTTTGATGAAAAAAAAAAAAAATTAAAAATCAAAGTAAAACAAAATAGTACAGAAATAAGAAATCAAATTACAAAAACAAAAATTAAATAATAGGGGGTAATAAAAAAAATTATACACTGCAAAGCAATAATGCGTGCAATATTAATAAACGCAGTATTAAAAAAAAATTAAAACTAAGGTTTTCCAAAAACTCTAGATAGATCTAGTTCCGAACGCAGTCTATGCCTAATCTTGCCTTGCTCCTGGCGAGCAAACACTTTACCATCTCGTACCCACACGAACTTGAAGTTGGTTTCACGAGCAATATGTTTGGCTTTTTGAAACAGGACACGGTTATGTTTGGTAAGGCGTTCGTTAATGTAGATGTTTCTTGCGGGACCCGGGAGTTGTAGACCTTCTGAATTAAGACTTCGTCTAGTGCGTGCAGCTTGCAGAACAGCGTCTCGCAAAGAACGCCGTGCCAAGCGCACAGCAAGCGGTCTGGGAGGCACGAGAGCACCATCCGAGGTAATCAAACGCAAGGGCCCCGCTCGTTCCACAAACACAACGTCTCTCTCCTCCAGATCAATACCAATTTTTTTTGAGAGTGAAACGACCAGATGTACACAATTCTCATTAGGCACCTCAGGACACCCAACTATTTCTAAATCGTTAGTGAGAAGATCTTGGTCCCTATTGGCAATTTCGACTTGTAATTGGGAAACTACGCTCTCCAGGTGTGTAGTGTCAGATGGCTGGGTAACCTCAGCCTTAGCTTCCAGCAGAGAAACTCGAGCCTCCAACTGTTCTATGCGCTGATTCTGAGCCTTTATAGTTTTACTCAACTCGGTAATGGCATGTCTGATGCTTTCGGTCTGATCATCCAGAAGTCCTCTCATGTAGCCTTTAATTTCGTCCAATAGCTCCTTGTAAGTGGAACTATCTAAGCCTTGAGGACTCTTATGATGGCTAGATGAAATCTGCAAGCCTATCTTTTTAGGGCGCTGTGTTATGTTGGCATTAAACTTGTCTGAACTCATTTCAGTAAAAAAAAAAAAATTGTCCGGGAATAAAAAAAATTATAAAAAAAGTAATAATAATAATTGAAAAGTTTTTAAAATATGAAAACCATAATAAATTGAAGAAATGAAACAAAAATATTTTTTTTATACAGCTGGGATTGAACTCGGGTTTGACGACGATATGAGATTATGTCAGTTGTTTCTGCACTCCACTATTCGAACTCAAATGTCAGTGACGAAATTAACGTAGTGATCTTAGTCTATTGCCGTGTATTAAACATGGGTCAGTTAATTGAATGAGTCATTAGTAATTGCACACGACACTATTCAACTACCGTCATACGTTTGTTAAAAACTTTAAACTTATTTTTTGTGTTTTCACTTTTAAGCCGGCAATAAACACTGATTGTTTAAACACACCGTCTATAAAACTTATCACGGTACAGTGTACATAAGTTTTTGAACCAAACTTTTAACTTTAAACACTTTTTTGCGAATTTAAATCAACAGAGCACGCTACTAATGTGTTGATGTCTCGGCGGGCGCGCGGGGAGTCCTTTTTCACTTTTATTATTTCAATATTGTAACATTAAATGACATAATAGTAATAAAACAGTGATATCTACAAGATTCTTTGTTTGATAGCCTTTGAGCCTTTATTTGATAGTTCGATATGATATTGACATGTTTAACATTTATATGTAGTGTCTTCTTGGCATTGTATACTTACCCACCCTCTTGCTCAGCTATAAAATAAGTGCTAGTAAGGTGATAGAATCTGCGATTTGTTCATAACTCGGCCGGTTAAACAGCATCGCTGCACCCATTACTTCCATGATGCACAGCATGCGGGTGAGTATGCGGTCCACTGGTCAAAGAGGCATCTTAAGTCTCTGGATAGCACCGCACCCTCCTACACTCTCGCATGGACAGGGCCTACGCGTCTTTGTGGGAAGGTGTCTTTGGGCGGCAGTTACCATTTAATGCCAGATGCATGCCCGTTTGATAATTTTCCCATCATCAGATATTAAAGAAGTCGTTTGAATTGATTAACTACTATGAACGCGTTTGGTACTTCTAGCAGTCACAATTCTCTTGTATTATTTTTATTATCATTCAGGTCCTGGGTTTGTATTCATAAAACTACATACAAATTGTGCTACTGACAAGGAGATCCCATACAAATAAGGTTTTAGTGTACTCGCCTTGTACTTACCCCCAAAAGGCAAAAATTGCTATGAATGAAAATTTTGATATCAGTGAAATATTTATTGAAATTATAGCAAAATGATACGAAATTGAAAATAGACGTGTGTAAAATTAAAAAAAAAAAAAACTTAAAACTTTCTCTCGAGATTTATCAGAACTATCTGTGCTGTTTGAACCAATGCTGTACGAGCTGCTGCCACCTGGAGTATTTTCAGTGTAACTAAACAATTCTAATAAGAGTATTAAAATTGTTGAAACAATAATTTTAATGCGGGAAAACAACAATCCATTTCAGAAGAATAAAATAAAATAATGAATGATAAATTGAACCGTGCAAAGAATTATTATTAACAGTTATTTGGGACACTCGCCAATAGATTTATAATTATTGGTCCAAATGCTCGTATTATTTGGACAAAAAGAACTAATTTACGATAATGATTTTGTTATAAACTGCTTATCTACGGTTTGCATTCGAAGACACGCGAAGCATGAGGGTTATAACCTATTGAACAAACAAACGTTTTTCTCACAATACTCAAATGCTGAATAGTTAATTACAGCGTTCTAGTATAATAATTGGTAAAGTAATTTTTGAATCTAGTTGCTTTGTATGATAACGAAGTTTCTCTGTCTCTGTCGTGTACCAACTGCGCTTTGTCTACTACGTTAAACCATCGGAGATTTTATAAACTTAAATAAAAAATATATATTTACTTTTTTAAATATGTGTATTATGAAACAAAGAAATAATTTTTATTTGCTATTTTTAAACAAATTATATACACATAAAAGACGAGGAATTCTAGTCATAACCTTATACTTGTAATTTAGCAAAACACTACGTATAAATATGTTTAGTATGTACTAGTCATTAATAATTCTACTCTTTTCTTAAAAAGTTCTTAATCATAATTATACACTTTCAATTTTAATTTATTTTTCATAGTTACAGATATGCAATCTGTGCGACCTAGTAACATTAAGGTCAAAAACGTGATTTTTGTGTTCTAAAAATACTCGAAATATACTCTTTTATTTTTGTTATGTACGAACGTTATTTAATTTTATTGAACCAAAGATTTATTTGTAAGTTTTATTATTTAAAACTCTTGTTTTAATTTATTTATGTACTTGAAAAACATTGTAATGTGTTTTATTAACTGTATTAAGTGCAATATATTTATTATCAACCACTTCAATATACAATTTATTATGGTAGAACTAGTCATATACACTTAATTTATTGTATTTATTAATACTTTAAGAAATTTTATAATCTTAAGTGATAAAAATAGACTAACTGTATCAACCGGTTCATTAATTCAATTTATTTTGAATTCTAATAACATTATTACAACTTCTTATTACATTGTGCTATTTTCGGTTGGTACTACTGGACCATTCAATGTTTCTACAAGTGTTATTAAATTCTATTTTAACATACCATTATATTTTGTGACGTACGATTTAATCAATATTCATATAATAATTTCTAGTCAATAATGCTTAGGTAAAATATTTAATGTAATTGTCTAGTCTGTAGCAATACAAATGGAATGATATTAATGAACTGTATAAAAAAAAACTCAATATAAATTTAAAAACCTGTATTTAATTTCATTTAACACATCCAAAAATAAAGTTTTTAGTTAAACAATGTCATATTATAGGTACTGATTTTATGTATGTATGTACTATCCGCTTAGCATCCAACTAGAAGAAAACACATCAAAAACAATACATTAATCGATTTATAAGCAATTGCTGTTGTGAAATAAATAAAAAACTCTAAATAACATTTGTTTCAGTTCCCTTGTTTATTACTTACTATTCGCACATGACGTTTCATCGAACACTTATAACAAAATTTCGTTTAACAAAAACATAGAAACACGATTTTTGAGCAATACGATCTATATAATGCATGTATATTATAAAGATAAACTATCACCACGGAATGTATTTAATACATGCACACAATTATACACATTCATACCTGACCAAACATCCAGTATGTACGATTAATATATCGTAACAAATATGTTACATATAACAACCAATATAAAAGATGCCATAAAATACAAAGATATAGCTTTGTATCTTAGGCTTTTATCCGTTACGATTACGGAACAATTTACAAAATACTTTTAATGCAATATTAATTATTGTGATTTTAATTTATTTATAGGTATATAGTAAAATTTATAAAAGTTTTTTTAAAACTTACAAAATCTTCAGCAGTGTCTAACACAGTTTAATAACAACCTTCACCCTACAATATACATACTATTCATGCGTAGAATTCTAACACTAGTTCTTTTTCTGGGCTCGACGCCGTTTCGACGCTACGTACATTGCC